>MEHQ01000249.1:361237-405408 GCA_008828725.1 Saccharina japonica
TGTTATGGTACTGCTGGCATGATGTGGAAACGCTTGGTAAATACCTGGTATCAGGTATAATAATCGTATTGGTAGTACTTGGAAGGCGGTATCTTAGATGGGAACCAGGGATGGTTCCCGATGGCTTTTAGCCATCTCACCTGCCTTCTCAGTCGTTCATCACGCGAAAACGGAATAAACCTGCTCTTCTTCTATCTCTACGCAAACAACACACGTGAGTACCAACGAGTACCCGTTCCATAGGCTGACCTGGCTAGGGATACCCTGTCCTCTTATACCTAGCATCACTACACGTACTCCCGATCCCATGACCATTGTGAACATGCTGCTCCCATTGTCAGTTCCAATATTCCTCCCATTTGCGATTCCCAGTTACGTACAGCTTCAGTGCAAGTAGTATATTACTCTTGGATTCGATTTTTGATTGTTGTGATACCTTGTCGCCCTCCAAAAAGTCATTTTTTTTTCAACTATTGGAGAGAGAGAGCGTACCACACACACACACGCTCCTCGTGCGAAATCGACGAGTCGGCCCATGGCGGCTCGGCTGCTGCGCCTCCTGCATAGCCAAGTAGGTAACTTGCGATCGGTAGTCCTCCCGTTAATGAGATGGGTGCAGGCGTTGGGAGAAACAAGCAGACGTCAGAGATTTGAAAGCATTACGTGAAGCTCGAGCCATATATATCGTGTTTGCACGCAATGTATCATCATATTCACAAGAAAATCTATGTTTTATTTTTGTATATTTTATTGCGAACGCTTCGTCCTCTGACACCCACTGCATGTGCCGGTGTACACGGCGGTAGACACCGCTAGTTCGTAACAAGGCTTGGGGGAGGTGGGGTGTACGTCCGGTTGAGCATGTATGTCCCGTTGACAACGTTCCACATATTCCGATTGGGTTTTTCCCGTTGTGCTCCCATTGACCGTGTCCCATATATCCCCATTGGCTTTCCCGTTGTCTTTCCCACCGATAATGGCATACAACTTCATTCCTCCCCGCCCCACTATTAAATAAACGCGACAGTCCCATCCCATCCCGCCTTCAAGGTGCCATATTCGATTACCACCCCGTCGCCGTCAATTAAAAACTCCCATCTTCCCGTCCAGAAAGCATGTGGACATTTCCCGTCCCGTCTAGAACACGTATGGCCCGTTCCCATCCCGTCACAACGGGCACAGAAAAACTGACGATGGGGTCCCATCCCGTTTACAACGGGAGCCCTATTTTTTTCCACCTGCGGCGGGCCAAACACTCCCGTCCCGTCCCACACAGTGCCTGCTTCACCATGATAGTCCTTGGATTTTTCAACCTATGATACATCACCATATTCGATACGGCTTGATTGCGGAAGGCCCCTGTACTGTCATGCACCATGCGTCAACATGCGCGCTGCTTTAGGATTTCGGGGACAAAGCAACTACGGTACGACTTGGAACTTAGGTTGTTGTACGTATATATATTTGCACAGCAGGTGTGTCTTCAAAGGTCTTCATGCATGCAACAAACGAACGTTGATACTGATATACGGTCGGTCGTACTTTTTTATCTGGCACCACCAGTGTTAAGTCGACGAGCGGACAGCCTGAGCCACACAATGGCGAACACACCAAGATAAGAGTATACAGTATGTAGCACTTCGAACAAGAAAGAACTGGCAGGAGCGTTGTCAGTAGTTACCAGGGACGCAGCCGCGAACAACAAACCGGTCGAAACGGCGAAACGGATCATTTGGGGTTTGCACTAGACCTGGAAGGCCTTGTGTTGAAGCGCAAATACGCCGCCCATCAAAAACCCTCGGGCAAAGGTCGCGTCGTCAACCGACTACACAAGAGCAGAACAGAACAGGTGGCTGTCACTAGAGGCATACGAGTCAAGTTCGCTTCCAACCCGAGGTGAGGGGACGCGAGTAGGAGTCGTCTTGAGCAAGCCCCACGCGTGACTTCAACGTCAACAACGACGAAACAACAAAAATCCGAGTTCTCCTGCAGTCGTGTCGTAGCATACGTACAGCAGTAGAACCAAATGTATAGCTCCGCAGAGCAGCCTGTCTGCTGTGCTGGGCTCGCAGCTACACCGCCTTCCAAGAAGGGAGAGGGAGATTATGCCTTACCCACGGTTCACCCACGCAAATAGTTACCACCAGTGAGAGCTGTGCGATCATGCTGTGAAGCAAATGGCTCAGGTCCGGCGGTGCTCCCAACTCCCAATCCATCCGGTACCTTTATTTACCCGCGTTTTGGCGTGTTGTATATAAACCCGGTCCCAGTGACGTATTGTAGGGGAGTCCGTGGAGGACCAGAAGCTGAAATGACTTGAGTACTCGCGTGTACCCTCGGGTGTACCTGGAGCAAAAACGAAAAAACTGAAAAAAAACTGAGTACTCGTGAGTACCTACTGGAGTAACCAAACGCTGAAAGAACTGAGTATACTCGCGAATAACCGGAGTGTGGTAAACACTGAAGGTAGGATTTGAGGTAAAAGTTAAAAAAAAAAAAAAAAAAAAAAAAAGTACTTCATCGAAGGTATTCGTAGGAATTTGACGAAATGTACGGTAACTGTATGCTCTCCATATTATTGGCTTATAAATACCGAGCAGCCGAGCAGTCTCCCATGCCTCGCACGCACCACCTTGCTGCTTGCTGTTGTACACAACACAACAACCGCTGGGAGCACAGAGGCTCGAGAGGTGTAGCTAGAGTATGACACGGACGGGCGGCGTTGGATTTTGCCAGCGGGGCGCCGGCGGACTACCGGCGGCCCGCTACGGTGCGCTCTGGCCGGCTTGGTGTCGTGGAGGATGCGTCGTTCAGAAAGAACTACTCGTACGAGTACTCGTATAGGTACACGTGCTCGTACCGCCTTACTTGTAGAGCGTGACAGGATGACAGCTCGTCGTGTATCATTTATATTCCACCACACTGCGGAAGCAGCAGTAGTAGCGACGGCGGCGCGACGCCACAGTCTATATGTGTCGGGCGCCGGATGTGCTCGGAGCGGAGCGCGTCGGTGCGGTGTCGCGCGTAGGTCGAGGGCAGCAGCAGCACCACACCACGAGAAGATTGGTCGGTCCCAAAATCGAAAGAAAAAAATGGAAGCTGTTGCTTCTGCTGCTGCTGCTGCTGCTGCTGCTGGAGCTGCTGCTGCTGCTGTTTGTTTATGTTGCTCAAGTGGATGCTGCCGTTAGCTGCCGCCACGTAGCTGTTGCTTGCGGTCGTGGGACAGCAGCGGCGGCACTGCGGTTATCCCTGCCGCCGCCACCGTTGCTGAGCTGCCCTTGCTACTCGTACTCGTACGCTGTTTTTTGTTTTCGTTAGTTCTTTGGTTTGTCGCATTGCCCCACTTCCCTTGTTATTTTCGGGGGCTTCGCCTGCAGGATTTGGTGTACTTCTATCGCAAACACACCGAAATCGTGATGGGAAGGGAATTCACTTTTTTTAGCGGAAGGAAAGTAATTATTTTGTGTCCTTCTATCGCAAACACTCTACTCTCCAGTGTATACCTGGAGTATCAATAAAACATGTTAAAATGAGTACTCGACCTGTGGAGTCGTCGTAGTAACAAGAAAAAAATAAATTACTGAGTACTCGGGAGTCACACCAGAGCACCAATAAAAGGCTGAAATGGCTGCGCACTTGCGAGTAGTAGAATTCTGCCATTTGTTTTGCGACCGGAAGATGTTTTTTTATTCGCACACGAGTTTTATCGGCTGGGAAGCGGGGCGCGGGTCGGGGCTCCGCCAACTTGGTGCTGCTGTATTCGGGCTCAACTTCGTTGAACGGCCAGAATTCGACCTCGGCCACTGTCATGAGCTGGCTGCAGATGACGCGTCTTATTTACCTGGAGAATGTGCAGAGTGTAGTGTAATACGAAACGGCCCATGCGAGCCGACGAATAAATGTCGAGGTTACTTATAAGCGGCGATTGGTGTGTTTGGAGATGTACTGGCGGGCGACGGACCTTGCGAGCTATTTCCCAAGTTCGTCCCATTGCCGTCGCGAAGTTGTTCAGGGCTGCTGTGTCCGTACAACCACATAAGTAGGTGAGCGTCAAGTCTCAGGCGGAACTGTTCTTCTGTCATTCCTATGTATGGTTTGACTTTCCCCCAAGACACCACCGTCACCACGTTTAGCACCAACTCGAGGTAGGCAGCCGAATACAGCCTGTAACGTCTCATGAAAAAAAGTCGCTGCAGCGACCGGGTCGTTCGCGACAGTCCTCAGCCGATCGGCGTGATTTTGGCATTTGGTCGCGGCATGCTGACGCGAGACCGTTAGGGTGACCTGCGTAGTGCATGACCGCGGGACTTATTAATGGCCGACGGATTTATCGTAAGCCAGAAAAAACGGCTGGCCACCTTGGAATCATCATTGACAATGCTTGCGTTCTTGTGGTGCGCTTGCCTTGATATGTCCATATTGCATCTCTGCACATAACAGACAACACGTGTCTTGAAAAGCGTACGGATGCCCGGCTTGGCATCCTCAAGCGCAATACTACGAGATGGTTGACCCATGCGTAACGCAGCAGCCAGCGAAAGTATATCATCTCTGTTGACCTGCGCTCAGTCGGCAACATTTTTGCTCCGTCAGCGCAGTTTTGATTTTGAAATGTGCGGTAGACATTGCTTCGTGCCTGAATATCTCAGCTGTAACGCAAAATATCATATTATACGTAATATTTTGCGTTGCAGCTGTGATATTCAGGCACGAAGCAATGTCTACCGTACATTTCAAAATTAGAACTGCGTTGACGGAACAAAAATGTTGCCGGCTTAGCGCAGGTCAACCAGAGACGATATACGTTCGCTGGATGGTCCGGTACACATGGGTCAACCATCTCCTAGTATTGCGCTTGAGGATGCCAAGCCGGGCATCCGTACGCTTTTCAAGACACTTGCCTGTTGTGTGCAGAGATGCAACATGGACATATCAAGGCAAACGCGCCACGAGAACGCAAGCATTATCAATGATGATTCAAACTTTTTTCCGCCCCGCATCCCCTGACATATCCGGCGGCATATATTTCAATAAACCCGTCGAATACAAAGAATAACAGCAAGAAGTACCGTACAAAAACGCGAAACGGATCATTTGACGCGCCCTGTGTGCAGCAGCATCCTGCAAAACAATTTGTGCAGGATGCCGGTTTTAATGGGTGAGGCTGGCCTTTTGGGCCGCCCTTTTGTGTTTCGTTTTTTTTAACGCAATCAAAACACGCAGCGGAGCCGCGTGGCCGCCCCTGTCGACGTCGTGCACCCCAAAGGGTTGGGGTTTGGGTTGGGGCAAGGGGTATGTGTGGGGTTGGCTTGGTCGGGGTCGACGGGCGAGGTAGAAATTGACCACACGCAGCCTGCACAAAACCTTTTGCAGGATACTCGTTCACATAGCGCACGCCGGGTCATTTGGGGTTTCCACTACGTAGAACTGGAAGGCCTTGTGGTGAAGCGCAAATTACGCCGCACGCCAAACATCCTCGGGCCTGATTCAAAGGTCGTGTCGTCAACCAGCTACATAAGAGCAGGACAAAACAGGTGGCTGTTACTAGAGGCATACGAGTCAAGTCCGCTTCCAACCCGAGGTGAGGGGACGCGAGTAGGAGTCGTCTTGAGCAAGCCCCACGCGTGACTTCAACGTCAACAACAACGAAACAGCAAAAAAATCCGAGTTCTCCTGCAGTCGTAGCATACGTACAGCAGTAGAACCAATGCCCTCGTAGCTCCGCAGAGCAGCCTGTCTGCTGTGCTGGGCTCGCAGCTACACCGCCTTCCAAGAAGGGAGAGAGAGACCATGCCTTACCCACGGTTCACCCACACAAATAGATACCACCAGTGAGAGCTGTGCGATCATGCTGTGAAGCCAATGGCGCAGGTCCGGCGGTGCTCCCAATCCATCCGAACCTTCATTTTTACCCCTGTTTTGGGGATAAACTGCCTGCGCGTTGTATATAAACCCGGTCTCAGTGACGGTTTTTAGGGGAGTCCCTGCTGGAGTACCAGAAGCTGAAATGACTGGGGACTCGCGTGTACCCTGTGTGTACCTGGAGTACAAACAAAAAAACTGAAAGAACTGAGTACTCGTGAGTACCTACTGGAGTTACCAAACGCTGAAATATCTGAGGATACTCGCGAATAACCGGAGTGTGGTAAACACTGAAGGTAGGATTTGAGGTAACATTTTGAAAAAAAAGGGCAAAAAAGTAAGTACTTCATCGAAGGTGTTCGTAGGAATTTGACGAAATGTACGGTAAATGTATGCTCTCCATATTATTGGCTTATAAATACCGAACAGTCTCCCATGCCTCGCACGCACCACCTTGCTGCTTGCTGCTGTGTACACAACATAACAACCGCTGGGAGCACAGAGGCTCGAGAGGTGTAGCTAGAGTATGACACGGACGGGCGGCGTTGGATTTTGCCATTGGAGCGCCGGCCGGGCTACCGGTGGCCCGCTACGGTGCGCTCTGGCCGGCTTGGTGTCGTGGAGGATGCGTCGTTCAGAAAGAACTACTTGTACGAGTACTCGTATAGGTACACGGGCTCGTACCGCCTTGCTTGTAGAGTGCGACAGGATGACAGCTCGTCGTGTATCATTGCAATTCAATTCCACCACACTGCGGAAGCAGCAGTAGTAGCGACGGCGGCGCGCCGCCACAGTCTATATGTGTCGGGCGCCGGATGTGCTCGGAGCGGAGCGCGTCGGTGCGGTGTCGTGCGTAGGTCGAGGGCAGCAGCAGCACCACACCACGAGAAGATTGGTCGGTCCCAAAATCGACAGAAAAACAAATGGAAGATGTTGCTCCTGCTGCTGGAGCTGCTGCTGCTGCTGCTGCTGCTGGAGCTGCTGATGCTGCTGTTTGTTTATGTTGCTCAAGTGGATGCTGCCGTTAGCTGCCGCCACGTAGCTGATGCTTGCGGTCGTGGGACAGCAGGGGCGGCATTGCGGGTATCCCTGCCGCCGCCACCGTTGCTGGGCTGCCCTTGCTACTCGTACTCGTACGCTGTGTTTTGTTTTCGTTAGTTCTTTGGTTTGTCGCATTGCCCCACTTCCCTTGTTATTTTCGGAGGCGTCGCCTGCAGGATTTGGAGTACTTCTATCGCAAACACACCGAAATCATGATGGGAAGGGAATTCGCTTTGTTTGCGGAAGGAACGGAAGGAAAGTAAATATTGTGTTTTCTTCTATCGCAAACACTCTAGTCTCGAGTGTATACCTGGAGTACCAATAAAACATGTTCAAATGAGTATTCGACCTGTGGAGTCGTAGTATTACTAGTAACAAGAAATAAATTACTGAGTACTCGCGAGTCACACCAGAGCACCAATAAAAAGCTGAAATGGCTGCGCGCTGGCGAGTAGTAGAATTCTGCCATTTGTCTTGCGACTGGAAGATGTTTTTTTATTCGCAAACGATTTTTATCGGCTGGGCGGCGGGGCGCGGATCGGGGCTCCGCCAACTTGGTGCTGCTGTATTCGGGCTCAACTTCGTTCAACAGGCAGAACTCGACCTCGGCCACTGACATGAGCTGGCTGCAGATGATGCGTCCTATGTACCTGAAGAATGTGCAGAGTGTAATACGAAACGGCACATGAGAAACGACGAATAAATGTCGAGGTTATAAGCGGCGATTGGTGTGTTTGGAGATGTACTGGCGGGCGACGTACCTTGCGAGCTATTTCCAAGCTCGTCCCAATGCCGTCGCGAAGTTGCTCAGGGCTGCTGTGTCCGTACACCCACCCAAGTAGGTGAGCGTGAAGCGTCAGGCGGAACTGTTCTTCTGTCATTCCTATGTACGGTTTGACTTTCCCCCCAAGACACCACCGTCACCATGTTTAGCACCAACTCGAAGTAGGCAGTCGAATACAGCCTGTAACGTCTCATGAAATAAAAGTCGCTGCAGCGACCGGGTCGTTCGCGACAGTCCTCAGCCGATCGGCGTGATTTGGCATTTGGTCGTGGCATGCTGACGCGAGATTGATGGAGTGACATGTGGAGTGCATGACCGCGGGACAATTAATGGCCGACGGGTTTATCGTAAGCCAGAAAAAACGGCTGGCCACCTTGAATCATCATCAACAACGCTTGCGTTCTCGTGGCGCGTTTGCCTTGATCTGTCCGTTGCATCTCTGCACATAACAGACACGTGTCTTGAAAAGCGTACGGATGCCCGGCTTGGCACCCTCAAGCGCAAATCTACGAGATGGTTGACCCATGCGTAACGCAGCAGCCAGCGAAAGTATATGGTATCTGTGGACCTGCGCTCAGTCGGCAACATTTTGTTCCGTCAACGCAGTTTTAATTTTGAAGTGTACGTTAGACGTTGCTTCTTGCCTGAATATCACATCTGCAACGCAAAATAGATATCTGCTATCTTTTCTGCGTTGCGGCTGTGATATTCAGGCACGAAACAATGCCTAACGTACATTTCAAAATTAGAACTGCGTTGACGGAACAAAAATGTTGCCGACTGAGCGCAGGTCAACCGGAGACGATATACGTTCGCTGGATGGTCCGTTACGCATGGGTCAACCATCTCGTAGTATTGTGCTTGAGGATGCCAAGCCGGGCATCCGTACGCTTTTGAAGACACTTGTCTTTTTTGTGCAGAGATGCAACATGGACATATCAAGGCAAGCGCGCCACGAGAACGCAAGCATTATCAATGATGATTCCAAGGTGGCCAGCCGTTTTTTCTGGCTTACGATAAATCCGTCGGCCATTAATAAGTCCCGAGGGGATAAATTGCTTGGCGTGTTGTATATACAGACCGCGTGCACAGCAGACTGCACACCAGTCCCAGTGGCGTATTTTAGGAGAGTCCTTGGAGTACAAGGAGCTGAAACGACTGAGTACTCGCGTGTACCCTGGTGTACCTGGAGTACAAACAAAAAAACTGAAATAACTGAGTACTCGTGAGTACCTACTGGAGTATACCAAACGCTGAAATAACTGAGTATACTCGCGAATAACCGGAGTGTGGTAAACACTGAGTAAATGACGGAGACCTCGCGGGCACCTTTGTGTGGTGAAAAAAATAAAAAGGGCATGACTGAGTTAGTCTCGAGTATATACCTGGAGTTCCAATAAAACATGCTAAAATGAGTACTCGACCTGTGAAGTCGTAGTATTACTAGTAACAAGAAATAAATTACTGAGTACTCGCGAGTCACACCAGAGCACCAATAACAAGCTGAAATGGCTGCGCACTGGCGAGTAGTAGAACTCTGTCATTTGTTTTGCGACCGGAAGATGTTTTTTTGTTCGCACACGAGTTTTATCGGCTGGGCGGCGGGGCGCGGGTCGGGGCTCCGCCAACTTGGTACTGCTGTATCGGGCTCAACTTCGTTGAACGGCCAGAATTCGACCTCGGCCACTGTCATGAGCTGGCTGCAGATGACGCGTCCTATGTACCTGGAGAATGTGCAGAGTGTAATACGAAACGGCCCATGAGAGCCGACGAATAAATGTCGAGGTTAGGTATAAGCGGCGATTGGTGTGTTTGGAGATGTACTGGCGGGCGACGTACCTTGCGAGCTATTTCCCAAGCTCGTCCCATTGCCGCCGCGAAGTTGTTCAGGGCTGCTGTGTCCGTACACCCACCCAAGTAGGTGAGCGTGAAGTGTCAGGCGGAACTGTTCTTCTGTCATTCCTATGTATGATTTGAATCTCCCAAAGACACCACCGTCACCATGTTTAGCACCAACTCGAAGTAGGCAGTCGAATACAGCCTGTAACGTCTCATGAAATAAAAGTCGCTGCAGCGACCCGGTCGTTCGCGACAGTCCTCAGCCGATCGGCGTGATTTGGCATTTGGTCGTGGCATGCTGACGCGAGATTGATAGGGTGACCTGTGGAATGCATGACCGCGGGACAATTAATGGCCGACGGGTTGATCGTAAGCCAGAATAAACGGCTGGCCACCTTTGAAACATCATCAACAACGCTTGCGTTCTCGTGGCGCGTTTGCCTTGATCTGTCCATATGTTGCATCTCTGCACATAACAGAAAATTGTCTTGAAAAGCGTACGGATGCCCGGCTTGGCACCCTCAAGCGCAATACTACGAGATGGTTGACCCATGCGTAACGCAGCAGCCAGCGAAAGTATTTCATCTGTGGACCTGCGCTCAGTCGGCAACATTTTGTTCCGTCAATGCAGTTTTAATTTTGAAATGTACGTTAGACGTTGCTTCTTGCCTGAATATAACAGCTGCAACGCAAAATAGATATCTGCTATCTTTTTTGCGTTGCGGCTGTGATATTCAGGCAAGAAGCAACGTCTAACGTACATTTCAAAATTAGAACTGCGTTGACGGAACAAAAATGTTGACGACTTAGCGCAGGTCAACCAGAGACGATATACGTTCGCTGGATGGTCCGTTACGCATGGGTCAACCATCTCGTAGTATTGCGCTTGAGGATGCCAAGCCGGGCATCCGTACGCTTTTGAAGACACATGCCTCTTGTGTGCAGAGATGCAACATGGACATATCAAGGCAAACGCGCCACGAGAACGCAAGCATTATCAATGATGATTCAAACTTGTTTCCGCCCCCCATCCCCTGACATATCCGGCGGCATATATTTCAATAAACCCGTCGAATACAAAGAATAACAGCAAGAAGTACCGTACAAAAACGCGAAACGGATTATTTGACGCGCCCTGTGTGCAGGAGCATCCTGCAAAAGAATTTATGCAGGATGCCGGTTTTAATGGGTGCAGGCTGGCCTTTTGGGCCGCATTTTTGTGTTTTTTTTTTTTAACGCAATCAAAACACGCAGCGGAGCCGCGTGGCTGCCCCTGTCGACGTCGTGCACCCCAAAGGGTTGGGGTTTGGGTTGGGGTTAGGGGTATGTGTGGGGTTGGCTTGGTCGGGGTCGACGGGCGAGGTAGAAATTGACCACGCGCAGCCTGCACAAAACCTTTTGCAGGATGCTCGTTCACATAGCGCACGCCGGGTCATTTGGGGTTTCCACTAGAACTGGAAGGCCTTGTGGTGAAGCGCAAATTACGCCGCACGCCAAACGTCCTCGGGTCTGATTCAAAGGTCGTGTGGTCAACCAGCTACATAAGAGCAGGACAGAACAGGTGGCTGTCACTAGAAGCATGCGATTCAAGTCCGCTTCCAACCCGACGTGAGGGGACGCGAATAGGAGTCGCTTTGAGCGAGCCCCACGCGTGACTTCAACGTCAACAACAACGAAACAGCAAAAAAATCCGAGTTCTCCTGCAGTCGTGTCGTAGCATACGTACAGTAGTAGAACCAATGTATATCGTAGCTCCACAGAGCAGCCTGTCTGCTGTGCTGGGCTCGCAGCTACACCGCCTTCCAAGAAGGGAGAGGGAGGTTATGCCCTACCCACGGTTCACCCACGCAAATAGATACCACCAGTGAGAGCTGTGCGATCATGCTGTGAAGCAAATGGCGCAGGTCCAGCGGTGCTCCCAATCCATCAATACCCTTATTTACCCGCGTTTTGGCGTGTTGTATATAAACCCGGTCCCAGTGACGTATTTTAGGGAAGTCCCTGGAGGACCAGAAGCTGAAATGACTGAGTACTCGCGTGTACCCTCGGGTGTACCTGGAGTACACACCAAAACACTGAAATACCTGAGTACTCGTGAGTACCTACTGGAGCATACCAAACGCTGAAAGAACTGAGTATACTCGCGAATAACCGGTGTGTGGTAAACACTGAAGGTAGGATTTGAGGTAAACTTTTGAAAAAGGGGCAAAAAAGTAAGTACTTCATCGCAGGTATTCGTAGGAATTTGACGAAATGTACGGTAACTGTATGCTCTCCATATTATTGGCTTATACATACCGAGCAGTCTCCCATGCCTCGCACGCACCACCTTGCTGCTTCCTGCTGTACACAACACAACAACCGCTGGGAGCACAGAGGCTCGAGCGATGTAGCTAGAGTATGACACGGACGGGCGGCGTTGGATTTTGCCAGCGGGGCGCCGGCGGACTACCGGCGGCCCGCTACGGTGCGCTCTGGCCGGCTTGGTGTCGTGGAGGATGCGTCGTTCAGAAAGAACTACGATACTTGTATATACGAGTACTCGTATAGGTACACGTGCTCGTACCGCCTTGCTTGTAGAGCGTGACAGGATGACAGATCGTTGTGTATCATTTCAATTCAGTTCCACCACACTGCGGAAGCAGCAGTAGTAACGGCGGTGGTGCGCCGCCACAGTCTATATGTGTCGGGCGCCGGATGTGCTCGGAGCGGAGCGCGTCGGTGCGGTGTCGCGCGTAGGTCGAGGGCAGCAGCAGCACCACACCACGAGAAGATTGGTCGGTCCCAAAATCGACAGAAAAACAAATGGAAGATGTTGCTCCTGCTGCTGGAGCTGCTGCTGCTGCTGCTGCTGCTGCTGCTGCTGCTGCTGCTGCTGCTGCTGCTGCTGGAGCTGCTGGTGCTGCTGTTTGTTTATGTTGCTCAAGTGGATGCTGCCGTTAGCTGCCGCCACGTAGCTGTTGCTTGCGGTCATGGGACAGCAGCGGCGGCACTGCGGTTATCCCTGCCGCCGCCACCGCTGCTGGGCTGCCCTTGCTACTCGTACTCGTACGCTGTTTTTTGTTTTCGTTAGTTCTTTGGTTTGTCGTATTGCCCCACTTCCCTTGTTATTTTCGGAGGCGTCGCCTGCAGGATTTGGTGTACTTTTACCGCAAACACACCGAAATCGTGATGGGAAGGGAATTCCCTTTCTTAGCAGAAGGATAGTAACTGTTTTGTTTTCTTCTATCGCAAACACTCTGCTCTCGAGTATATATCTGGAGTATCAATAAAACATGTCAAAATGAGTACTCGACCTGTGGAGTCGTCGTAGTAACAAGAAAAATACATTACTGAGTACTTGCGAGTCACACCAGAGCACCAATAAAAAGCTGAAACGGCTGCGCACTTGCGAGCAGTAGAGTTCTGCCATTTGTTTTGCGACCGGAAGATGGTTTTTTATTCGCACACGAGTTTTATCGGCTGGGCGGCGGGGCGCGGGTCGGGGCTCCGCCAACTTGGTGCTGCTGTATTCGGGCCCAATTTCGTTCAACAGGCAGAACTCGACCTCGGCCACTGTCATGAGCTGGCTGCAGATGACGCGTATTACGTACCTGAAGAATGTGCAGAGACAAACGGCACATGAGAACCGACAAATAAATGTCGAGGTTACTTATGAGCCGCGATTGGTGTGTTTGAAGATGTACTGGCGGGCGACGTACCTTGCGCGCTATTTTCCAAGCTCGTCCCAATGCCGTCGCGAAGTTGTTCAGGGCTGCTGTGTCCGTACACCCACCCAAGTAGGTGAGCGTGAAGTGTCAGGCGGAACTGTTCTTCTGTCATTCCTATGTATGATTTGACTCTCCCCAAAGAGACCACCGTCACCATATTTTTAGGGTCGTTCGTATCGAGCATCTTTTTTCCAAAAAAATCAATATTGTTTTCCAAAAAAAAACAGGAGAAGCAAGAAAAACAGGATTTATTTTGGAAAGCTTGGAATTTTAACAGAGGGCAAAATATTTGGAAGGCTTCGCATTCCAAAGTATTTGGACATTCATTTTGGAACAATTGGAAATCCTAAAAATTGCGCGAAAACAATTATTTGGAAATTTTGGAGAAAAGTTGCTCGATAAGAACAACCCTTAACACCAACTCGAAGTAGGCAGTCGAATACAGCCTGTAACGTCTCATGGAAAAAAAATCGCCGCAGCGACCGGGTTGTTCGTGACAGTCCTCAGCCGATCGGCGTAATTTGGCATTTTGGTCGTGACATGCTGACGCGAGATCGATAGGGTGATCTGCGTAGTGCATGACCTCGCGACTATTAAGGGTCGTTCTTATCGAGCGACTTTTCCTCAAAATTTCCAATTTTTTTTATAAACAAAACAGAAAAAGCAAGAAAAAACAGGATTTATTTGGAGATATAAAATTTCAACAGAGGGGCAAAATATTTGGAAGGCTTCGCATTCCAATATATGGAAATTAGTTTTGGAAAATATGGAAATCCTAAAAATTGCGCGAAACATTTATTTGGAAATTTTGGAAAAAAAAGTTGCTCGATTAGAACGACCCTAATGGCCGACGGATTTATCGTAAGCAAGAATAAACGGCTGGCCACCTTGAATCATCATTGACAATGCTTGCGTTCTTTTGGCGCGTTTGCCTTGATCTGTCCATGTTGCATCTCTGCACATAACAGGCACGTGTCCTGAAAAGCGAACGGATGCCCGGCTTGGCATCCTTAAGCGCAATACTACGAGATGGTTGACCCATGCGTAACGCAGCAGCCAGCGAAATTATATCGTCTCTGTTGACCTGCGCTCAGTCGGCAACATTTTGTTCCGTCAGCGCAGTTTTAATTTTGAAATGTACGGTAGACATTGCTTCATGCCTGAATATCTCAGCTGCAACGCAAAATATCATGTATACGTAATATTTTGCGCTGCAGCTGTGATATTCAGGCACGAAGCAATGTTTACCGTACATTTCAATATTGAAACTGCGTTGACGGAACAAAAATGTTGCCGACTGAGCGCAGGTCAACCAGAGACGATATACGTTCGCCGGATGTTCCGTTACGCATGGGTCAACCATCTCGTAGTATTGCGCTTGAGGATGCCAAGCCGGGCATCCGTACGCTTTTGAAGACACGTGTCTGGTACGTGCAGAGATGCAACATGGACAGATCAAGGCAAACGCGCCACAAGAACGGGCATATATTTCAATAAACCCGTCGAATACAAAGAATAACAGCAAGAAGTACCGTACAAAAACGCGAAACGGATCATTTGACGCGCCCTGTGTGCAGGATGCCGGTTTTATTGGGTGAGGCTGGCCTTTTGGGCCGCATTTTTGTTTTAATTTTTGTTAACGCCATCAAAACACGCGGCGGAGCCGCGTAGCCGCCCCTGTCGACCTCGTGCACCCCAAAGGGTGGGGGTTTGGGTTGGGGTTAGGGGTATGTCTGGGATTGGCTTGGTCGGGGTCGACGGGCGAGGTAGAAATTGACCACACGCAGCCTGCACAAAACCTTTTGCAGGATGCTCCTTCACATAGCGCACGCCGGGTCATTCGGGGTTTCCACTAGAACTGGAAGGCCTTGTGGTGAAGCGCAAATTACGCCGCACGCCAAACGTCCTCGGGCCTGATTCAAAGGTCGTGTGGTCAACCAGCTACAGAAGAGCAGGACAAAACAGGTGGCTGTCACTAGAGGCATATGAGTCAGGTTCGCTTCCAACCCGAGGTGAGGGGACACGAGTAGGAGTCGCTTTGAGGAAGCCCCACGCGTGACTTCAACGTCAACAACAACGAAACAGCAAAAATCCGAGTTCTCCTGCAGTCGTAGCATACGTACAGCGGTACAGCAGTAGAACCAATGTATACTCGTAGCTCCGCAGAGCAGCCTGTCTGCTGTGCTGGGCTCGCAGCTACACCGCCTTCCAAGAAGGGAGAGGGAGGTTATGCCCTACCCACGGTTCACCCACGCAAACATATACCACCAGTGAGAGCTGTGCGATCATGCTGTGAAGCAAATGGCGCAGGTCCAGCGGTGCTCCCAATCCATCCGTACCTTTATTTACCCGCGTTTTGGCGTGTTGTATATAAACCCGGTCCCAGTGACGTATTTTAGGGGAGTCCCTGGAGGACCACAAGCTGAAATGACTGAGTACTCGCGTGTACCCTCGGGTGTACCTGGAGTACAAACGAAAAAACTGAAAAAACTGAGTACTCGTGAGTACCTACTGGAGTATACAAAACGCTGAAATAACTGAGTATACTCGCGAAAAGCCGGAGTGTGGTAAACTCTGCAGGTAGGATTTGAGGTAAACTTTTGACAAAGGGGCGAAAAAGTAAGTACTTCATCGAAGGTATTCGTAGGAATTTGACGAAATGTACGGTAACTGTATGCTCTATATTATTGGCTTATACATTCCGAGCAGTCTCCCATGCCTCGCACGCACCACCTTGCTGCTTGCTGCTGTGTGCACAACACAACAACCGCTGGGAGCACAGAGGCTCGAGAGGTGTAGCTAGAGTATGACACGGACGGGCGGCGTTGGATTTTGCCAGCGGGGCGCCGGCGGACTACCGGCGGCCCGCTACGGTGCGCTCTGGCCGGCTTGGTGTCGTGGAGGATGCGTCGTTAAGAAAGAACTGCGATACTCGTATATACGAGTACTCGTATAGGTACACGTGCTCGTACCGCCTTGCTTGTAGAGCGTGACAGGATGACAGCTCGCCGTGTATCATTTCAGTTCAGTTCCACCACACTGCGGAAGCAGCAGTCGTAACGACGGCGGCGCGCCGCCACAGTCTATATGTGTCGGGCGCCGGATGTGCTCGGAGCGGAGCGCGTCGATGCGGTGTCGCGCGTGAAGGTCGAGGGCAGCAGCAGCACCACACCACGAGAAGATTGATCGGTCCCAAAATCGACAGAAAAACAAAAATGGAAGCTGTTGCTCCTGCTGCTGCTGGAGCTGCTGCTGCTGTTGCTGGAGCTGCTGGTGCTGCTGTTTGTTTATGTTGCTCAAGTGGATGCTGCCGTTAGCTGCCGCCACGTAGCTGTTGCTTGCGGTCATGGGACAGCAGCGGCGGCACTGCGGTTATCCCTGCCGCCGCCACCGCTGCTGGGCTGCCCTTGCTACTCGTACTCGTACGCTGTTTTTTTTTTCGTTAGTTCTTTGGTTTGTCGCATTGCCCCACTTCCCTTGTTATTTTCGGAGGCGTCGCCTGCAGGATTTGGTGTACTTTTACCGCAAACACACCGAAATCGTGATGGGAAGGGAATTCCCTTTCTTAGCAGAAAGAAAGTAACTGTTTTGTTTAATTCTATCGCAAACACTCTACTCTCGAGTGTATATCTGGAGTATCAATAAAACATGTTAAAATGAGTACTCGACCTGTGGAGTCGTCGTAGTAACAAGAAAAATACATTACTGAGTACTTGCGAGTCACACCAGAGCACCAATAAAAAGCTGAAATGGCTGCGCACTTGCGAGCAGTAGAATTCTGCCATTTGTTTTGCGACCGGAAGATGGTTTTTTATTCGCACACGAGTTTTATCGGCTGGGCTGCGGGGCGCGGGTCGGGGCTCCGCCAACTTGGTGCTGCTGTATTCGGGCCCAATTTCGTTCAACAGGCAGAACTCGACCTCGGCCACTGTCATGAGCTGGCTGCAGATGACGCGTATTATGTACCTGAAGAATGTGCAGAGACGAAACGGCACATGAGAACCGACAAATAAATGTCGAGGTTACTTATAAGCCGCGATTGGTGTGTTTGAAGATGTACTGGCGGGCGACGTACCTTGCGCGCTATTTTCCAAGCTCGTCCCAATGCCGTCGCGAAGTTGTTCAGGGCTGCTGTGTCCGTACACCCACCCAAGTAGGTGAGCGTGAAGTGTCAGGCGGAACTGTTCTTCTGTCATTCCTATGTATGATCTGACTCTCCCCAAAGAGACCACCGTCACCATATTTTTAGGGTCGTTCGTATCGAGCATCTTTTTTCCAAAAAAATCAATATTGTTTTCCAACAAAAAACAGGAGAAGCAAGAAAAACAGGATTTATTTTGGAAAGCTTGGAATTTTAACAGAGGGCAAAATATTTGGAAGGCTTCGCATTCCAAAGTATTTGGACATTCATTTTGGAACAATTGGAAATCCTAAAAATTGCGCGAAAACAATTATTTGGAAATTTTGGAGAAAAGTTGCTCGATAAGAACAACCCTTAGCACCAACTCGAAGTAGGCAGTCGAATACAGCCTGTAAGGGCCCATCTTAACGAAGACAGCATAAATTCAATTTTTAAAATAAAATCCTATTTGAATGTGATTTCGCCAAAAAAACTGGTTTGCGTCCTATGGGGAATAGTGAATTGCTCGTTCAAATATTTATGAAATCGAAAAAACGCAGCATGCGTCACAGCGCCCAGGTTAAAAAAATCGGCGAGAGGAGACGAGAGGGAAAGCATGCGTCGACGCGTGCGCGCCACCGCCAGCATACTTTTGCTTTTGACCGCCCAGGCTAGGAAGCTATCGCTCTCAGGGTCTCCTGGGTGGGCGTAGGGATCCCTGGAACGCCACGGGCGAGACAGGGGCGGCGATGGTGTTATCGAAGCCTTGAGCGTATCATGCTGTTTTTGGGTCGATCGCTCGGTTTTTGATCTGGTTGGAGCATCGAGCTGGTTGAAAAGTTGGGATTGCGACCGCCATGATTGGTTTTGAGGCGCCACCGCCGGGGTACGCTGTGCTATGGTCTACAGGCGTGGGCGCGGCTGTTGTCCCGGTGGCCTCGGGTTGTGGTTCACGTGTTGTCGCCTCGGTCGTGGTCATCGATGCCACCAAGAAATGACCAGATTGTGCCGGGGGCGTTTGCCCACCGTGGACATGCCGGTCCAAGTCGGGCCAACTCCTCAATTTGATTTGAATTCTTTGGAAAAGAAGGTCCTGGGACCTTCTTGGTTTTTTCGTCCAATTCAAATTGATTAGACCCCAAGATCCTAATCTTTGATGCTGGTGCGTGTGTTGACCAATGAAAAGCGTATTTGAATTTTATTTTTTCCAAATTGAATTTATTTCATACTCGTTAATACGGGCCCTAACGTCTCATGGAAAAAAAGTCGCCGCAGCGGCCGGGTTGTTCGTGACAGTCCTCAGCCGATCGGCGTAATTTGGCATTTTGGTCGTGACATGCTGACGCGAGATCGATAGGGTGATCTGCGTAGTGCATGACCTCGCGACTATTAAGGGTCGTTCTTATCGAGCGACTTTTCCTCAAAATTTCCAATTTTTTTTATAAACAAAACAGAAAAAGCAAGAAAAAACAGGATTTATTTGGAGATATAAAATTTCAACAGAGGGGCAAAATATTTGGAAGGCTTCGCATTCCAATATATGGAAATTAGTTTTGGAAAATATGGAAATCCTAAAAATTGCGCGAAACATTTATTTGGAAATTTTGGGAAAAAAAGTTGCTCGATTAGAACGACCCTAATGGCCGACGGATTTATCGTAAGCAAGAATAAACGGCTGGCCACCTTGAATCATCATTGACAATGCTTGCGTTCTTTTGGCGCGTTTGCCTTGATCTGTCCATGTTGCATCTCTGCACATAACAGGCACGTGTCCTGAAAAGCGCACGGATGCCCGGCTTGGCATCCTTAAGCGCAATACTACGAGATGGTTGACCCATGCGTAACGCAGCAGCCAGCGAAATTATATCGTCTCTGTTGACCTGCGCTCAGTCGGCAATATTTTTGTTCCGTCAGCGCAGTTTTAATTTTGAAATGTACGCTAGACATTGCTTCGTGCCTGAATATCTCAGCTGCAACGCAAAATGTCATATATACGTAATATTTTGCGTTGCAGCTGTGATATTCAGGCACGAAGCAATGTCTACCGTACATTTCAAAATTAAAACTGCGTTGACGGAACAAAAATGTTGCCGACTGAGCGCAGGTCAACAGAGACGATATAAGTTCGCCGGATGTTCCTTTACGCATGGGTCAACCATCTCGTAGTATTGCGCTTAAGGATGCCAAGCCGGGCATCCGTACGCTTTTCAGGCACTTGCCTGTTGTGTGCAGATATGCAACATGGACATATCAAGGCAAGCGCGCCACGAGAACGCAAGCATTGTCAATGATGATTCCAAGGTGGCCAGCCGTTTCTTCTGGCTTACGATACATCCGTCGGCCATTAATATGTCCCGAGGGGATAAATTGCTTGGCGTGTTGTATATACAAACCGCGTGCAGAGCAGACTGCACGCCAGTCCCAGTGATGTATTTTAGGGGAGTCCCTGGAGTACAAGGAGCTGAAATGACTGAGTACTCGCGTGTATATACCTGGAGTACACAAACAAAAAAACGGAAATAACCGAGTAGTCGTGAGTAACTACTGGAGTATACCAAACGCTGAAATAACTGAGTACTTGCGAATAACCGGAGTGTACCAAACGCTGAATAAATGACGAGTCCTCGCGGGCACCTGTGTGTGGTAAAAAAAAAGAGGACATGACTGAGTTAGTCTCAGGTATATACCTGGAGTTCAATAAAACATGTGAAAATGAGTACTCGATCTGTGGAGTCGTAGTAGTAACAAGAAATAAGTTACTGAGTACTCGCGGGTCACACCAGAGCACCATTAAAAAGCTGAAATGGCTGCGCACTTGCGAGTGGAAACATAATCTGTAATTTGTCAGCCTGTAACGTTTCATGAAAAAAAAGCCGCTGCAGCGACCGGGTCGTCCGCGACAGTCCTCAGCCGATCGGCGTGATTTGGCATTTTGCTCGTGGCATGCTGACGCGAGATCGATAGGGTGACCTGCGTAGTGCATGACCGCGGGACTATTAAGGGCTGACGGATTTATCGTAAGCCAGGAAAACGGCTGGCCACCTTGAATCATCATTGACAATGCTTGCGTTCTGTTGATTGATCTCTAAAGCTGTACACGCATTTGGCACAGGCGGGTGTCGTGGTGGCTCAAGACAGCAGTAATACAGAAGCTCTCTTATGCATTATTCCCATTGCTGCCGAGCTTACTCGGCCCAAACATCGAGCTGACTCGGCCCACGCATCGAGTGAGATCGAGGGGCTCATGAAACATCCCGATGTCCCATATCCCACTACAAGAATCCCTATCAATCATGTGGAACTCCTCCTATACGATGGATCTTATGCGTTGTGTTACTGAGTACAATCAACACCCCCCCTGCTCATTATACACAACCATAATAATTCCCCCCCTGCTCAGTGCATAGCAAGGCACGATATTGCAGGGTCGATACATTGCAAAATCATAATGAACTCATACCAAACTCAAACTTGGAAGCTCAAACTCAAATCTTCAACTCCAAAATAATACCCTCGAATCAAGACTCATACAATCTCAAGTCCAACACACATCAACATCAAGAGGAAACTCATCTCGACGACAAGCGAAAACCTCTCCCTCAACCCCAGACAAAAACAATGCAACTATGGAAAAATGTGACAGTGCGTAGTTACACCAAACAAATAAAAACTACGAGAGAAAAAGGTATAATGCCAGAGATCGCGAGGGACCCCGTCCCCCCGGATAAAAGTCTCATTTCACCCCCAGCTCCCGCCATAGATTCACAGATCGCGACGGTAATGCGAGATAGCATATATACTTCTTCCCAAAGAATTGATCTGGCGCTCAAACTACAGTACCCGAAATCATAGTTGCTCGTGCTGGAAACATCTAACACTCTCGAAATCCATTGCCAGGAAAAACGGCAATATCCTCAGAATAAGCCAAGGAAAAACGGTATTATTCTTCGGATTTATAACTCACATACCCATACGTTGCTGTACGCTTACGCAACGACCGGCAGAAATACTCCATTCATAAACCAAATGAAACTCCGTGAGTATCCCCGATTGCCTCGATATACTAGTACCCAGTATGGGGCCTAGCTGAAACAGGAAAAATTGAAACTCCACTCGTATTATATGAACGTAACCGCAGAAACTCCATCCATGTGTATTCTACATTACTTCAAGTATGCAGACCCAATATCGCTCGATCCAACGCGTAACAAACGAGAAAGAAAGGCGGAATACGACCTAAAGCTCAAAACCAAGAACATTTAATCTGGACCAAACGCGCCCTCTGGTGCAGTTCAAAGTCACTTCAGTCGTGGTAATTTTGCCGTAGACTGAGGTTATTTAATCTTCAACAGCCACACTCTCAACGCAATACGCACCAAGCAAATCGGCCAGCAAAAACCCAAACAATGAAAGCGTTCGTAAGAATAAGGCAATCACATTTCATTCAAAAACCTAAAACCTACCCCCAGTCCCAATAATGCCCCAAACACCCCTACTGCTGCTGTCGCCTCCGCTGCGGCTGCCTCTCTTTCTAGCCGCGTGGCGTCGCCGCAGCTCGGGTCACCCAGCTCATCCCCCTCGGTAAAATCAGCAGTCATCTCGACAGCATAGACTCGAAACAAACAGCAGGGGACAAATCGTGCGGACCAGAAATCAGGGTGGTCACGGGTACTTTGCTCTTTTCATGCATTCATACATACGTATCAGCTTGCAAATCTCTCTTTTTACCGCAATGTAATTATCTCAAATGCCACTGCATACTGGTTACTTGACACCGACAACATACCGATGATACCACGTGATATCCCATACCATGTCGCACCCATGAATTACCGATCACTATATACTGCTGTACGTATGCGTAGTATCTCACTCAATCCTCCAACTTGGTGAACATGTACAGCAGTACCGTGCAAAGTGTTTCCTTAGCTCATACTCATAACTCTACCATCAACAGCAGTACATACCAGGGTAACGGACACTGGACGGGGGGTTGTGCTTGTATTATTATCGAGCTGATTCCACGTAGATGTTCCCCTCACACATAGTGCCTCATCAATACATGGAACTCCTTACTACGAAACGGATAATCTGCGTCGTATATTTTAGCACAGTCAACACCTCCCCCTACTCAATACATAGACATACATAGCTTTATCTTCTTTGGTTCGGAAGCTTTCCTCGGCATATGTTGGTACCTCACAGCCACTCTCAGCCTCTAATTGCCGAAGCAGAAGTTACTTGCTTCCCGGAGGTTCTTGGGTTTCCTATGTTTCTGTGGTTTTAGTTCTAAAATTGCAATTTCAACTTTTTTACAAAACATTTTTTGATACGACGTACTTGATTTTTTTTAAACATTTCCGGTTTTGGGTTCGTGCGTGTACCCAGTGAGCACGACAGCCCGTGCGAGCCCGGCACCACCGCGGGTATATGGGAGGGCGCTGGCCAGTAGAGGGGGGGGTCAGAAGGAGCGCGGTCGTTTTTTTCGTGGCTAGGCGTGGCGTGTCCATCGAGACACGAGGGGAGCATGAAGGTCCTCGCTGTTGCTGCTGCTGCAATGAATCCAGTATGTATGTCCGAAATTATAAGGATTTTTTTGTCTGTAATAAAAGAACATTCAAGCCAAGTTCAAGCGGTGCGTTATTTGTCGAAAAACTATTATTTACAGAGGCATGCTCATCCTCGAGCGGGTGAACGAGGGCCACGGGTGAGCACCGGGCTTCACGCGAGGTGGGCCCCGGGGCTCACTGGGGCAGAGAGGCAGTAGGGCTCGACCCGGACCGAATCGATGGCGAGGTGATCGCGGGTGGGCGGGGAGTGTTTCGTTCGAGTACGAGTACGAGTAGCATACGTATGTACGTCTTTCTCAGTTTTGTTGGATTTTTTGTACCATTCGATCGACGACCGTACTACTACTACTACTGTGCTGTGCTTTCTCTTTCATACTCGTTCTATACATACAAAGATCGAAGGTACTACAATAGTACTGCTGCTGCTGCTGTTGTTGTACTACCACACTTAGTAGTCACGAAAAAGGCACACATCACACCCCCAGCAGGCCGCGCAGCGCCGTGCTGCGAGCCAGGTTGCTGTGCTTTTTCTTTCTTCCGAACATACAGCTCTGTTGTCCCCGAGCATGGAGCTCTGTATCTATCTACTACGAGTACTGCTGTATGCATTTGCAAGTCGCCTGTACGTTTGTTTGTTCTTTGGTGTGTGTGTGTTTTTTTTTTGTGTCGTACTGCTGTCGTCGTACACAGGTATGATAGTTGATTTGCCACATAATATATGCCGCATACCAGTACTCCTGTATCACAATACAGCGGTAGACGGGTACTGTACGTTCAGTTGGGTACGGCAGTAAGTATTTCGCTGCATTGCACCTTTGATTGCACCATGAATTTATTTGGCCTTTTCAAGTCGGTCTTTACACATCGTGGACCTCTTCTGTCCCTTTTCTTGAGTTGCGCGAGCGTAGAGGCGGCTGTCCTTCGGAGCGAAGCTTTGCTTTCTTCGCGATGTTTTTTCGTGTCGGAAGATAAAAAAATCACCAGTATTGTTTCTGTCCTGTATTTGCCGTCTTACATATGGAGCTCTTGGCATTATCAAGTCGCCAGTTGCAAAAAAATTACATGTTCCTCTTTTACGCTTTTCACATTTGGTTCTATTCTTCCCTCCGCGAGCGTAGCGGGCGGCGTTAGCCGCCCGCGCAGCGGAGCCCTTGTACGACCATACAAATTCCCTCCCCCCTGCCCTGTGCATGACAAGGCACGACAACGCAAGGTGGACATATCGCAAAGGGGTTTGTGCTACTCTGCAGTCCAGATATATACGATTAGTGTCGTACTCAACTCTGTGCATACTCTTGTACCCACCTTACTATACAACTACTGATTTCGTACTCGTAGTCAATTACGGGGGTTTGTGTTGATACGATACAGCAGAGTACTGATGATGCACGTGTGTGTTCTGAAAGTTCAACTCATTCTTTCATAATTTCCTCATATAGCACTTAAAAAAAACGTCGTACTCGTACGTGGATTGATACCCAGCCAGAGCGTCCGACCAGGCAACCACAAAACAGACATTGTCCTGCAGTAGTACTTGTACGCTACTACAGCAGTCTACAGGAAAACTTCAGTGAGAAGCTATACAAATACGCCTGTGTGTCATACTTCCATTCCACCCTTCAAATCTCTAAAACATGCTCCATTCTCAATCTCAAATGTGGGGTATTCATCATTCTTAAAACACAAAATCAACTCAAGAACGGAAATCATCAGCAGCAACCAACAAAATCATACTCGCCTCGTGCGGGCGAAAGCCCTTGCTGACGGCGTGGTGATAATTTCTCCTTTACTCTCGCGCGCCTCGGGCAGCGCCCCCTCTTGCGCCCGTGCTCTGCCTCCCAGCCGACGATGCAGACTTTCCCACCAGCCCCACCTTTGTTCTCTCCTTCTTCTCCTTCCTCGGGGGCAACGTCTCCCCCGGCTTCCAAATATCCTCCCCTCCCCCGGCTCCTCGTGCCGGCCAACCAACTCCCTCTCTCTTGCTCTCCTCTCCTCCTGCGCAAACCAGACCCACAGTCTCAGGCATGAGCCTGGCTAAACCGTGGTGTTGCGGCGGCCGCGCAGACGGCGGCGGCGGAAACGATGGCTGCAGCGACGGCGGTATTGAAGACGGCGGCAGCGGCAGCGACCATTGCGGCGGCGGCGGTGGGCGCTGCGGCGGCAGTTGCGCTATTATGTCCCGGCAAGTGCAGCAATCCTCTGACTGCTGCTCCTCTTCTTGCGGACGTTGCGACTGGAGCAGCTGCCTCCGCAACTGCTGCACCCCAGTACCTTCGCCACCAGATCCACGCGGGTCTACCAGCTGCGGCTCACACATGGCGTTGCTGGGATCGCGCTGCAGCTGCTGGGGCGGCATCTCCTCTCCTCGTGCTCTCTCCTCGTTCTCCTCTTCTATCTCGTATATAATTAAATCTACAGCAACTTTCATCACGACCTCAACTTGGAGCTCATGCTGCATGCGGAGATGTTGAAGTCTCTCCGACATCGCCGGCACTCGCCAAGACCAAAATCGATTCAAGGCGGGATCCTCTGCATACGACGCTTGCAGAGCTGCCTCTGCGAGTCCGATCTCCTTCTCGAGCTCCAGTGCCGAGATCTCAATCTTGAGTAGCTTTATCCTCTCCATACCAGCGTCCTCGGGACCTAGCATGGGCACGCACAGCCTGTTCCCCTCTGGGAATCCCCTCTGGGATGTCAGCGCTCTCCAATAGGATCACCGGTTGCACTAGTGTGTTGATTGATCTCTAAAGGTGTACACGCATTTGGCACAGGCAGGTGTCGTGGTGGCTCAAGACAGCAGTAACACAGAAGCTCTCTTATGCATTATTCCCATTGCTGCCGAGCTTACTCGGCCCAAACATCGAGCTGACTCGGCCCACGCATCGAGTGACATCGAGGGGCTCATAAAACATCCCGATGTCCCATATCCCACTACAAGAATCCCTATCAATAATGTGGAACTCCTCCTATACGATGGATATTTTGCGTTGTGTTACTGAGTACAATCAACACGTTCTTGTGGCGCGTTTGCCTTGATCTGTCCATGTTGCATCTCTGCACGTACCAGACACGTGTCTTGAAAAGCGTACGGATGCCCGGCTTGGCATCCTTAAGCGCAATACTACGAGATGGTTGACCCATGCGTAACGCAGCAGCCAGCGAAAGTATATCGTCTCTGTTGACCTGCGCTAAGTTGGCAACATTTTTGTTCCGTCAGTGCAGTTTTAATTTTGAAGTGTACGTTGGACATTGCTTCGTGCCTGAATATTACAGCGGCAACGCAAAATGGATATCTTGCTATTTGTTTTGCATTGCAGCTGTGATATGCAGGCAAGAAACAATGTCTGACGTACTTTTCAGTATTAAAACTGCGTTGACGGAACAAAAATGTTGCCGGCTGAGCGCAGGTCAACAGAGACGATATAAGTTCGCTGGATGTTCCTTTACGCATGGGTCAACCATGTCGTAGTGCGCTTGAGAATGCCAAGCCGGGCATCCGTACGCTTTTAAGACACTTGTCTGTTATGTGCAGATATGCAACATGGACAGATCAAGGCAAACGCGTCACAAGAACGCAAGCATTGTCAATGATGATTCAAGGTGGCCAGCCGTCTTTCTGGCTTACGATAAACCCGCCAGCCATTAATAGTCCCGAGGGGATAAATTGCTTGGCGTGTTGTACAGTATATACAAACCGCGTGCACAGCAGACTGCACGCCGGTCCCACTGACGTACTTTTGGGGAGTCCCTGGAGTACCAGAAGCTGAAATGCTGAAATGACTGAGTACTTGCGTGTATATACCTGGAGTACACAAACAAATAAACGGAAATAACTGAGTACTCGTGAGTACCTACTGGAGTATACCAAACGCTGAAATAACTGAGTGTACTCGCGAATAGCCGGAGTGTACCAAACGCTGAAGAAATGACGGAGTCCTCGCGGGCACCTGTGTGTGGTAAAATACAAAAATAGGAAATGACTGAGTTAGTCTTGTCGAGGATATACCTGGAGTTCCAATAAAACATGTGAAAACCATGTGAAAACGAGTACTCGATCTGTGGAGTCGTACGTAGTACACAGCAGTATCAGGTACTGCTGTTGTAGAACGGTCATAATGGAAAAACGAAAGCAAAAAAAAACAGTGGAGTGGAGTGTAATTTCGGGATGGATTGTACGAGAAAGGCTTTTTTTTTCAACGGTGTTTTTTTACTTGGTCCTTTGCAGCACTAGTAGTATACCCCACCCACCCCCCACCCCCATATCTTACCTCGAAAATGGACACATAGTGGTTGCATCGGATTGTTTTTTAACGCGAACCCCTGGGCGGGACTATATGTATATGATATCAAACTCAGTCAGAGCTGACCGTGAGCCAGAAATCTGGCAGCAGACAAATTCGGCGCCGTTGTTCGCCGCCCATTCAACGGCTATTCCACCGGCATCGCGTGAAAGTTTGGAAAACTTGGGGGGTTTTATTTCAAAATCTGAAACCGAAATCATTTTTTTTTGCATGAAAAAAAATAAAGATTGGCCCAAAGCCACAGGCCCAAACGTTTTTTTTTCAAATCCCGTCATAGTTATGTAAGTAAGCGACGAAATCTCCAGACCATGTTGCTATTTTTGTTTTTTTTTACAGCCCGTTGTCGTCGTGGTTTTTTTAACGGCCCGTTGTCGTCGTGGTTTTTTTCGAGGGCTGCAAAAGGGGAGAGGGGGAGGATGAGACCTACTACCCCTGTTCGCCCCGCCCCTCGAGACCCCTCATTTCTGAGGCATGGCAATCTAACGCGTTCTACGTCCACCCGTGCCCTTTGACAATAGTTACGCGTCGACCGGGCCGGACCGTGCATTTTTAACGTTTCTGCGCTCCGTTGGGATGTGTTTCAGGCCGCCGCAGGAGGGCCTAGGTCAACTAGGGCGAGAGCTGAGCTGAGGAGAGAAGGGACGAGACCTGTCTGCTGACTGGCCCTCTCGACGATTGCAGTGTGGCTTGAGGCGGGCGGACGTTTACTTATTATGACGCCGCCGATTGAGCAAGGCGAATCCATCGACGAGTGGACGACGCTGGAGGTAAATATGAAATACATATCATGTTCCGCCATTGATTTTTTTCGAGGGGAAGCGCTACGTTCATCAGTGCGTGTTCTTGTGCTGGATCCGTCGCGTTGCTCTCCCAACAACCTCTTAGCCCTTAGGTGGCGCAACTTTTTAGCATAGCGACTGTCTGTAAAAAACGAGGCGATACGTACACGTATATAGCAACCTTCTGAAAAAGCGCGTTTTGCCAACAATAATACTACAGTAGTGTCGTCATGCTGTTGCTGTGGCGCGTGTGACGTCGGCACATACGTGTACGCCTCTTCACTTTTCGCGCTTCGGAAGCATCCCCTATCCCCTCTATGTACCAGGGTTAGAATTAGTTGGTGAAACGTGCGCAATTGCACCAAATTTGTGAAATATCGGCTTTTGCGCACCACAAAAAGCAGTAAATGTGCGTCTTGCCGCACATCTTTTTTCGGCCCACGCACAGGTTTTGGCCGCAGGCCAAAAACATGTGCGGGTCCATTTCGCCGTAGGCGAAAAAACAAAATGGGGGCTATTTTCGCCGCAGGCGAAAACAAAATGGGCCTCTTTTCACCGCAGGCGAAACATTTTTTAGGCCTTTTTCTTGTGATTTATTTGACAATTTCATGCTGAATTTGTTCGTGGCTTTCTTTTTTGAGGGGAATGAGTTCAAAGTATGACGGTTTTGTATGTCCGTGGATGAAACACGCAAGCTGTTGTATAGCATGTGAGATGGCGAAGGCGAGTTTGCAGGGTGCTATTAATAGTGGAAAATTGCGGTGATAAGGGGGCGAATCAATTGATTTCAACATGTTGATGATTCCTCAGAGTTGACCTGCGCGCTGACATTCATTGCAGTTACGTGGAGCAGGTTCTGTCTAACGTCTGTGTGTTATTTGCAAGACGAGCGAATGAGACGCACATTTTGAGTACATTTACGCACATACGCCCAAGCAATTCGCCTCCGGCGGACCTCCGGGGGCCCTCCCGGGGGGCTCTCCGGGGTCCCTCCCGGGGGCCCCTCCGGGGGCCCCTGCGGAGGGCACACCTCGCCTCCGGCTCGGTGTGCGCTACGCGCACATGTTGCTGGAGCCCTAATTATAACCCTGCTATGTGCCCCAGCGGCGCTGGCTCCCTCGTTTGGGTGATAGTGTAATCCTCCCTTCATGTTGTCATCATATATATTTACAAGGGGGGCTTCGCCGCGGCGGGCTGACGCCCGCCTGCGGCTACGCGCAATGCCCTAACGGCGAGGAGTAGCCTACTGAGGTGGATTGGTAGCTAAGATAAGGGCGAACAAAGCGACTCTGTACTGCCAAGGGGTGTACAGCAGTAGTACATTACACCTAATAATGAAAAACACTCACAAACGGAGGCTAGGTTTCATATTTACATGAGAGGAGAGGATGCGTTTTATACTAGCTTCAATATAACGGCTTCCGAATTTCTTATTTCTTGTAAATATCACCCTATGGTACTGAGGTGTTATGATACGTACGTACGTACGTACGGGTATATGCATGTACAGTAGTAGCTGCGTGTAAAAAAAAAGAGCGTGTGTGTTTTGTATGTGCGCTCTCCATCACCATATTCTTGGTAAACGTTGCTGCAGCGCCCACCGCCCTCATGTCCACGCCCGCGAGCGCACGCGAGGCCCTGCCCGGTACTATATCCAGGCACACACCGACCACTATCGTACTGCTGAATACCACGCACGCATGAATACTGTACAGATATCATCGCATATTGAAAATTACCTGGTATATGATACTCTGTTACTGCTTGCAGCGGTACTGGTACTCGTACATATAGTACGTAGTACGTGTATATCAGCAGTAAAAGGAGCCGGTACGATAAAAATCCGGGTTGGTCGTCTACATAAAAAAACGGAATCTTGCATAGTGCGGTTTGCGTGTAGAACAAAAAATCATGTACTGGTTGGTATGGCATGTGCACGTGACTAAAAGGGCATGGAATCCTGGAAAAATCGCAGCCCCGTGAGACATGAGTTGGGCACGGCCAAGACCGCCCTTGGCAGAGTAGGCAGAGCAGGGGTCGGCGAGCACGATGAGGGAATCTTTGATTATGCATGTACAGCAGTAGTAGCGTGTAAAACAAAAAGAGCGTGTGTGCTTTGTATGTGCGCTCTCCATATTCTTGATAAACGTTGCTGCAGCGCCCACCGCCCTCATGTCCACGCCCGCGAGCGCACGCGAGGCCCTGGCCGGTACTATATCCAGGCACACACCGACCACTGCCATACTGCTGAATACCACGCACGTATGAATACTGTACAGATATCATGGCATATTATAAATTACCTGGTACATGATACTAAAAAACTCTATTACTGCTTGCAGGGTACTGGTACTCGTACATATAATACGTACGTGTATATCCGCAGTAAAAGGAGCCAGTACGATAAAAATCCGGGTTGGTCGTCTACTCGTACATAAAAAAAACGGAATCTTGAATAATGCGGTTTGCGTGTAGAACAAAAAAGCATGTACTGGTTGGTATGGTATGTGCACGTGACAAAAAGGGCATGGAATCCTGGAAAAATCGCAGCCCCGTGAGACATGAGTTGGGCACGGCCGAGACCGCTCTTGGCAGAGTAGGCGTAGCCGGGGTCGGCGAGCACGATGAGGGAGTTGCGTGTCGCCGGGTGGACGTCATCGCCAGTTATCGCGAAAAGGGCAAAAATCTACGTCTAAGAAAAGCTGTCGAGCTCTCTCCGAGCAGCAGCTGCAATTTTGTACATGTATTTATATATCAATCTTCGCGAGACCTCTCATGATTTTCGAAACGTCCAAAGTTGCCCCGATCGTGCTGGGCGTCAGACCGAGTTCGGTTCGCGTCGGCTCTCGGCGCCTCGCCCGCGCTTTTCCGTCCGCCCTTGCTTTACCATGAGGTTCCAGGGCGGTTCCGGAGGCTTTCTAAAGAGGCGTTCTTCAGTAGGGGGTATCATAGCACAGTTCGTGACTGACTATTATTAATAGCATACTCTTCGACTGCGGGAGTTCCCAAAATCCTTGGATTACCCGTTCGTGTTTTTTCTACGTAAAGTTATTCGTGGTATGCCTGTTCCGGGAGGGGCTATTGTAGTAAGAGTAGTAAGCAGGACCCGCGATGGACCCAAAAAACACGTATCCCCCCTAATTAATGTTTTTACGCACCATATTTGGTCCTGATTGCTGCGTTCCCCCGTGATAATACACATTACGGTGTGGGCTGGTGTAGTAAGAATAAGCCGAGCCCACGATGGACCCAAAAAGCATGTATCCCCCCTAATGAATGTTTACACACACCTTGTTCAGTCCTGATTACTGTGTTCGGCCGTAATGGTAAAGGTGTAGGGGGGGGAGAGTTGGGTGCCAGTTATGACTTCGGGAGTAAGGCGCACTAGTAAAAGTTACAGGGGGGGAGGGTTGGGTACCAAGGTGTGACTGCGGAAGTGACCGAACAAATCCCTTGGATTGTCGGTTTTTGTTTTGCAACAGTTTTCGTGGTATGCCTACTAGTAGTAGACTCATAGGGGCGAGAGATTCGGGTACCAGATATGACTGCGGGAGTACCAAAAAGTCGACGGATTACCCGTTCGTGTTTTTACTATATTGTTCTTGATATACCCTATAAGCCTTTAATAGAAGAGTTATACGGGGAGAGAGTTGGGTACCAGGTATTTGGTTGTACAAACTGGGCGCATAAGATGCGTAAAATCTTGCAAGTACTCGCAAGCGTGGTGTTTTGTTCTAAAGAGTCGTGAGCAGCAGCCACGGAGTAGGTTAATGTACCATTTTTTTTATCTCAAAAATCAGTGTTTGCGTCGTGAGGTACAGACAGTATGTACAAAGCTCCTCACGTGAAGGCCCTCAGAAAACGTTACGTAGAAACCCCTTCCGTAGCATGTGCATCTGAATTATGTTTTGTCCCTTGCCCCCCCCCCCCCCCCCCCTCACCACTTTTTTATCGCGTGCGGAACCCCTTAGGCGCTGGGGCTCGCCTCGTCACAGCTGAGGCACCTGTCCACGCGGGGAAGCTTCTCCAGAAAGGACGGTGTGTCGATTCAGTTCTGCAACTTTCGCCAGGTGATACGCCTGGGGGCTGCCGCGGGCACGGACCGTCGCCGTTATTGTGAACACCGGTCAAAACGTGTGACCGGATTAAGAGTGTAACCGTCGAAATTGTAACCGTCAAGGGTTTTAACCGTCAAGATAGTATCCGTCGAAAGTGTAATCATCCCACGTGTAACCAGCAAGAGTGTAAACCAATGAGAGTGTATCTGTTAAGAGTGTAACCGTCAAGAGAGTAGCCGTAAAACATGTAACCGTTTAGAGTGTAACGACCAAGAGCGTAACCATCCACAGCGTATCCGTGACAAGTGCAATCATCAACACGTGTAACCGCCAAGAGTGTAACCGTTAAAAGTGTAACCGTCAAGAATGTTACCATAAAAAATGTAACCGTTAAGAGTGTAACCGCCAATAGTGTATTCGTGAAATCTGTAACCATCAGTCGAGTAACCGCCAAGAGCGTAACCGTTGAGAGTGTAACCGTTAAGAGAGTAACCGTCAAGAGTGTAGCCATAAAAAATCGTACCGCTTCGTAAGAGTGTACATAACCGTCAAGTGTGTAACCGGCTAGGGTTGTCTCCTGTCACAACCGTAACGGCCCAACGTGCGAATATGAGCATTGTGTTGACACACGCCGCGGCGGTGTGCGGCGGTTTCTTTGGTGCCCCACCAAGCGGGAAGACGGATGGGGATGATATTAGAGCACAACAAGAGACGCCTCCCGGTTCGCTTGGTCGTGCTCTCTCTCTCTCTCTCTTTCTCTCTCTCTCTCTCTCTCTCTCTCTCTCTCTCTCTCTCTCTCTCTCTGTGTGTGTGAGTGTCTCGCCCGGCAAAAGCGTCAAGAAACATGTCACGCAAGGCTAATCGTGCGCTGTCAAGCATTAAGGGCCGATTGTTCCACGCGGAAACCTAGACGTTTGTTGTCAGTCAAGGCATGTCAAGGCAAAAGTTGCTGTCTGTCAAGGGGTGAAAGTGCTGCCTCCTGACAAGTTTGCCGACAGCTGATTGGTGGAATGGATGCAGCAGCAGCAGCTGCCACCGCTACCGCTGTAGGCGTGCCGTAGGCGTGCCGTAAGCATGCTGTAAGCGTACCGTAAGCATGCTGTAAGCGTGCCGTAAGCATGCTGTAAGTAAGCACGCTGTGAGCACGCTGTAAGCACGCTGTAAGCATGCGTAGGCATACCCTGGTATGCTGTAAGCATTTGCTGCACGTAAGATTATGCTGTACGCTTATGCTGTATCAGAAGCTTATGCTGTAGGCTTATGCTGTAGGTTTATGCTGTAAGCGTATGCTGCAAGCGTATGCTGCAAGCTTATGCTGTAAGCTTATGCTGCAAGCTTATGCTGCAAGCTTACGCTGTAAGTTTATGCTGCAAGCGTATGCTGCAAGCGTATGCTGCAAGCGTATGCTGCAAGCGTATGCTGCAAGCGTATGCTGCAAGCGTATGCTGTAAGCTTATGCTGCAAGCGTATGCTGTAAGCTTATGCTATAAACTCGTGCTGTAAACTTATGATGCACATGTATATGTGCGGTTTTGTTAGAGATGACGTTTTTTTTTCCCCGTTTTGTCTCGTCTCCCATGCTCGCTCTCGGCAGGAGAACGCCAAGCACCACGTGCTTCTTCTGACAGGGTGGGATGAGTCCTTCCTTAAGGTCAGAATTGATCCATATTTTTGCCCGTCCGTACGTCCGTTTTCGCGTTATTTCGCTCGCCCATCCACCATTTTTTTTATCGATATGAGTGCATTCGGCTTGGCTTTTGATAGTCTCTCCAAGAAACGCTCGCCGTCGCGGCCGAGCTATGCTACAGTAGATAGTTCTGCATTTCTCGCGCTTCTCGTTTTATATGTACAAGTTCGATTCGAGTCGACGAGGGGAGAAAGGGCTGAAGTCTTCTCGCGATACAAATTCAAGGCCCGAACCGTAGTGGGGGAGGAGGGAGAGGAGCATGCTTTGTGACACCGGATCTGAGTTACGACTAGGAAGAAAAGAGAAAGGAAGGGCGAAAATAATAAATGGGATGGGGAAAAATAAAATAAAATAAAAAGTACGTAGCCGAGCTTGATCAAAAACACTTGGCAAAAATGTTGTTTTTTTCTCCGTCCTTACGATATGTTGATAATTACGCAGGTATACGCTCACTGTTGTCGCTCGCCCACCCATTATTTGGTCTTGTGCGGTGCACTGTTCATTGTCTCGGCTTCGATCGGCCGTGCCGAGAACAACCCGCTGCCGCTGCTGAGCTAGCGAAGAGTTACATGGTGCCAAATATCAACCGTTGTTGTTTTTCCAAGCTGGGGCAAGCCGTGAACTATTTGTACTGGTAGCCGCCGCCCCCCCCCTTCTTAGTTAGGATGCAGCCTCTCCCTCCGGTGCCCACTTTTTTCCCAAACCCTTTACGGCGCTTGCGCGCTCGGCCCACATAGCGACACGTCTGCCTGGCCGGTGAAAATTCCAACGTGCTCCGTCCCGGCATTGTAGGGACGCGAGGGTCTATGGCCGTACCGACTACGGCCTCCCCCCCCCCCCTTGTTTGCCCCCCTCCTGTCCTGTATACCTTGGTCAGTACGGAGACGTGATATCGGAGCTGTTGGCAGCAGGTTTCAACGTGTACGCGATGGACTGGAGGTCTCAGGGCCTCTCCGGTCGGCTTCTCCTGGATCCGCAGGTACGGTCGAACAACAGACCACTGTAATTGTGTAACCAGGGCTGTTTACGGGTCGAGTCAAAACTCGTGGATTGGGTCGGATGGGAGCCACCTAACCCGACCCGACCCGACCCGACCCGTGAGCTTTTTATAGACTAGTGTTAATTATTTTTTTGCAGTTCTAAAGGGCGTGGTACATTTTGGGCTTGCACATAGGCTGGTGTTGATTATTTGGTTGCAGTTCCAAAGGGAGGAATACATGTTGGACTTGCAACTAGACTATTGTTGGTTCATTGGTTGCAGTTCTAAAGGGAGTAGTACATGTTGGGCTTACAAATAAGCTATTGTTGGTTCATTGGTTGCAGTTCTAAACGCAATGGTATATGGTAGGCTATTGTTGCTTAATTGGCTGCAATTCTAAAGCGAGTAGTATATGTAGGCCTTGCAAATAGGCTATTTACGACCGACGGGCTTTGGACCACGCGAACTACTGGTTGGCACCCGTTTTTATTTTTCAAATAGCGTTTTTCGGCCACAACTCCTCTTTTCTGAACGAACGAGCAGGTGACGTACGTGGAGAGCTTTGATGACCACATCGAGGACCTCAACTTCTTCGTTAATCAGGTAGACCTTGCACCTGAATTTTACTGCACCCACTCCGGTTGCGTGGGACACAACACTTGAAACTACTGTAGGAGTAAGATACGTACAGGTGTATGTATGTACAGCAGTGCAGTAGTAATAGAGTTCAAAAACAGTTTAGAGGTGACCGTGTGTTACGGCGGCCACTGTTGAAAGCTATCACGAGCGAACGCGAGTTGCTGATTCGCACGGCCGCGTAAGAAGAAGACCGGGAAAAACGAAAAAAAAATGAAAAACAAAAATGAAAAACTAAAGAAACAAAAATGAAAAAGTAGTTCACGCTCTTCCGAAATCCCCAGCCTTTTGGCGATACGATTCACTTTCTGAAGCTACGAGTATCTCATTTTGTTTCAATCAATGATTTCAAAATTAAATCACCATTCTCTAATGTGCGGTTCCATCTTGTGAGACCCCGTTTTGAGTCGCTAGTGGGTGAAGATCCCGGAGAGGCCCGTGCCGTCCGTCCAGTAATCTCCAAAACACAAGTTTTTTTTTTAAATATATATATTTGTTAGGGAACATGTTATTCCGCCAGCACACACGCACACAATTTGACGACAATCCCAACTAGTCTCTAGCGCGAGTTCTTGCTGTAGCGAGAAACATCAAAAACTGTCTTTTTCCTTTTCTTTGTCTTTTTCCATCCCATTTTGTTTTCTCCTCCCTTCCTACATATAATACATAAGACAGTAGTTAACTCAGATGTTTCGCGGGGTCATAATAGGCTAAGTAAGGTTGCCCTTTTTTTGCTTTCTTTTTTTGTTGTAAACTTTACGGTAAAATCCGGCGGCGGCGGCGGCGGCGGCGGGATCTTTTTGTTTTTTTTTGTTCGGGACAGGTGGTGGTGGGCTCGTGCGGCGTAAGCGCATCTGAGCTGGTGTGCCTCTCCCACTCTATGGGGGGTTTGCTGTCCCTCATGGCGGCTGCAGGAGACAGGGGGTTCTTCCAGCGGCTGGTGGCGTGCTCGCCGATGCTCAGAATGAAGGTATGATACTACTATCGTCCGTACTGGCGCGTGCTATTAATAGGATAAGAGGTAGGTATACCGTTTTTTTACCGAAACGGTTTCGAAAAGAAGGGGCTCCTTAACCCATTCACAACTGAAAACAAACATCCTACACTAATTCCAAGTACTGTGTCCCCAAATGCGTGGGTGACCGGTTCTTAAGGGGTTAGCCCAAAAGCGTGTCATGCTGTGCCCTTGTGTAACCTTTCCGGGAGTAAGAAACGCGTCACGGTTGTGCTGATCCCATACCGTGCTAGCCTGCGATGGGAAAGAAACCGATACGGGACACGCGACGCGAGGAGGAAATGTTTTCAATTTATTGATCGAAGGGGAGCCTTGTCTATAAAGGGCTGACACTCTAATGCACCTGATACTGTAAATATGTGGGGGGGGTAATTCTTTATTTTCTGAATGGGTTAATAACTCGAAATCGTCGGGGTTGCATTTCTGTGTTGCCCATGGTTTTCACTGTGTCTCGTTACGTAGGCCATGGGATTTTTTTATCGGATATCGTAGCACTTTTTGTTTCCCCTCCAAAAACAGTTTTTAGACTACAGCAGGTATAGAGTTTCTATACTATAATCAAGTGACCACTCTCAGAAAAACAGGGTGCACCTGCATGCAGGCCACCGTACCATGCGTCGACTGTGTTGTAGTTTCGTTTTGTTTTTCTCCATCCCCGTTATTGTCTCCGCCTTTCTTTTCTCGTTCCTTCTCTATCACGGGGGACCTATGGTAAATATAACCTACAGTAATACTTTTGTAACATTGCGTCGTAGGTTAAATCGTATATAGTTTGGGATCAATGAGGCCTCCTGCTGCGATCAGCCGGAGACGCTCACCTAGGGTTACTACTCCCGCGTTGATTGCCTAGCAATCAACGCGGCACCTCGTCGCAGAGAGTAGGTACTCAATCACGTCTCCCAGTACAACAAAGAGGCTTTTCTGAAAAGGGGTTCTGCCCTGCGGGCTTCGCCTCTTTTCTGTGTCAGATTACTTTTGAGTAAAAATAGGAAAATATATAGGTTTGTGTGTGTACCGCAAGTTCTATTTACTATGCATGGTTTACCGTAATACCAGTCGTAACTCAGATCCGGGGGGTCACGTAGAAGGCTCTCCTCCCCCTTCCCCCCTACAAGGTTCGTGCCTTGTTGTTGTTGTTGTTTTGTTTTTTTGATCGCGAGAAGGCTTGACTTATTTCTTGCGCCTCGTCGGCTCGCGTCGAATCGCGTCTCTACCCTACACGCTGCGCCGCGCCCTCAGCAGTTGATTCCTACTTTGTATTGGCTCTCTCTCTCTCTCTATCTCTTATGGTTCTCTCCTTATCTGGATTGCCCCGCTTAGGCTGGCATGCCTCACCCTGTGGCTCTACGACTGGGGGAGCTGCTTTGCCGGCTCGGGCTGGGCAAATGGTACGCCCCAGGAGAAGGTGGCGTGGACGTGTCGAGGTGAGGGGCAGACCCCCCCCCACCCCCTTCCCCCACCTTTGTTATCCTGTCGCGAAAAATCGGAACTCCCCCCGACCTTAATACATACCAGTACAAGGTAGGCGGTGATACTATTGTTCGTAGCCACACGCGAAGAAGCGGTGGGGGGTGTGCTCGATATTCATGCATGGCCGTAGTCGGTACGGCCATAGACCCTCGCGTCCCTACAATGCCGGGACGGAGCACGTTGGATTTTCACCGACCAAGCAGACGTCGCTATGTGGTGCCGAGCGCGAAGCGCCGTAAGGGTGTTGGGCAAAAGTGGCACGGAGGGCGAGAGCTGCATCCTACTAAGAATCTTGGCGCCTTCGGGACCGCACCCACATTGCTTGGGTTATAGAGTGCTTGGAAACAATATTTGGATTATGTTGTAGGCGTGCCTTAGCCCCTTAGCTGTTTGTTAATATACTACTTGGAGTTTTCTAGGATTATGCTTCGGGCGTGTCTTAGCACCCCCGGGTTTTTAGGGACAAACCGACCCACTTCGGGGCATGTGCAGGATTTTAGTGTTTTGGGCGTGCCTGTCTAGCCCCTTTTTTTAATCGCACCCGCGTTTGTTTAGCCAAGCTATTTCATATTTGGAATATGTGCAATATTCGTATTCTGCTTAGAACCGCACACCCTGTTTTTTGTGCAGGATTATATATATATATATACGATTATGGTTTTTGGGCGTGCCTTGGCCCCCTTTGAACCATAAGCTGCTTGCGTTTTTGTAGGATTTATGTTTTGGTCGTGTCTTAACACCTTTCGAACCGCATCGCGCCCCGTGTTTCGGGCTTGCCTGTTACCCTTTTCGAACCGCATCCGCGTTTGTTTAGAAAAACTCTTTGATAATCGGAATTTGTGCCCAAGATTCGGTTTTGAGCGTGCCTTAACCCGTTAAGAAACTGCACACCCATGTCTTTTGGGATAAAACAGTCGGAACATGTGTAGGATTAGACGATTATTGTTTGGGCGTGCCGTGACTCCTTTAGAACCCCACCCACACTGTCTGGGATAAACTACTTGATTTTTTTGCAGGATTGTGTTTTGGTCGTGTCTTAACACCTTCAGAACCGCACCCGCGTTTTTGGGGGCGAAATACTTGGAATCAAGTGTAAAATCATAGCTTCGGCGTGCCTTGACCCGTTTTGAAAAGCACCCCCATGTTTGTTCAGGACACAAAATGCACATGAAATGTGTGTAGGATGTGTGTGTTTGGGCGTGCCTTAACCTCTTTTAAAAAAACGCACCCCCACGTCTTTTTCGGACACGAAAACACTTGGGACAGGTGTGGTATTTTGTTTTGGGCGTGTCTCGGCCCCTTTAGAACCGCAGCCGCGTTTTCTGGGGGACTAACTGCATGGGAATCAAGTGTAGACTTATGTTTTCGGCGCGCCTTAGCCCATTCAGAACTAAAAAACAAATCCCACATTAATTCCAAGTAATTTTTCTCCAAATATGTGGGGCCAGTTCTTAAGGGGTTGACCCATTTTGAACGGCACCCACCCATGTTTTTTTAGGACACAACATACACATGGAATTGGTGTAAGAATTATGTTTTGGTGCGTGTCGTAACTCATTTTGTACAAATAATGTTAATATTAGAGCCGCACCCGTGTTTTTGTTTTGGGAGAATAATATTTTTTTTTTAATTTAAAAAAAAACAACAACAACAGCTGTGAGCTCGAGGATCTCGTCGAAACTCATCATCTTTGCTACGTAGCTGTGTGTAATACTTCGATCGCGAGAATGAATATCTGGCATCTGTGTGTGTGTATTTGTTTCTGTTAAATCTGCTGCATGCTTCTCAATCACACAGGCCGATCACGAAGAAGCTGACGACTAACAGGGACAGACTCTCGGCGTGGGAGAAAGTTCGGAGAGCCTTTCCCATGTGAGACCCCCCCCCCCCTGCTGTGTATGGCTATTACGGAGGACCATAGTACAGAGAACCTACGGTACACATACAAACCTATATATTCTAGTATTTTTACTACGTAGGCATGTTTGGTCCTGATTACTACGTCCCCCCCGTAATTGTTGGGCCCCAACATATGATCTTATTGTCTCGCTTAATTTGGTTGAGATATACGATAGAAAAAACCATCCGCGATCCCTTGAGTAAAAAAATGCCTTCCAGCACATTGTAACTCTAGTGACCGCACCGCACCCCGCCTCGGTTGTTTTTGCTTGAGGTACGATAGTAAAAATCATCCCCCGATCCCTTCTTCATGTAAATGCCTTCTGGTACGTTGCAACTCTTGTGACGGCACCGCGCCGTCTCGCTTGTTTTCTTGATCGTTGGTGATAGTAAATTATCCCTGATCCATTCCCGCCAAATGTGACTGCTTGTGACCACGCCCGCCTCCTCGCTCGCTCGTTTTGATTTTGAACGACGTGAGCAGTAAACGTAATATATATATACGCCTCATGGTTTAACTGTTTCGTGTGTAGCATCGTGCTTTCTCTGTTTCGAGACTTTCGAGCGGGGAAGGGGGCGCTCTCAGAGCTGTGCCCTTCTCCGAGCAGGTACACATTTCGTTGTTTTGCTCAATGGCCCCCAGGCGGACACTACGTACGGCATCTATGTCGGACCCTCGACGCATGCTACGATAGAGGTGCACCATATTTTTTCTGAGCTCCTCACTTAAGGAGCGTCATACCTCACCGAAACACTGATTTTGGAGGAAAATGTAATTGCTGCCGGATGCGAAGTCTCATGACCGAAGTATACTCTGAAACATTATTCGTCACACAAATGAAGGTCCGACGAATTTGGTTTAAGGAGCCCGATCGTTCAGAAAACGATTCGGACAAAAAGTGCTACCTCTACCGTAGCACGCATCCCTCCCTTTCCCCGTTCCCACCATTATCTAACGTGATGGGATACACGCAAGTATATCAGACACGGGCAAACCCACGGCTAAGCGTGTTGTTCGATCCCGGCTAGTCCATGAAGGCGAATGAATGCCTTCCACAAGGCGGAAACCAGCAACACCCGAGAGGGGAAATAGTAGCACACGAAAACTGGGGAAACAGCAAGCGCGATGGGGGGGCTTTACCAGTTGTCACGCTAATGAAATTTTGTTCACTTGTCACCTGGAAGCATTTTCATTTGGTTTCACGTACGAGAGCTAAACAATTACAGCCAATGGAACGCAAACATGATTGTTTTTGTTTTTGTTTTTTTCAGTTGCCACGATATGAAAGTTTTGTTTCGTTTGATGAATGGGCATGCGAAACGAGTTTACTTCCGGCACTTGTTTCTGGCCATGTTTTGCGGGGGGCCGAATTTTTCGCAGGTGGCGATGGGTGGCATTAGCAATCGCTGGGTTGTTGAGGCCATCAAAGCGCAGGACTGGTTCGAGAAACGTGCCGAACAGGTGGGTCGCGGGCGCGGAGCGGGGGGGGTCGAGGGTGCTGGTGGAGGGTACGAAGAGGAGAGGAGGGTGGGGAAGGGCGGGGAGGGGGATACTCATGTCATGGATGACCGTAATAGTATGACCATAGACCCACGCATCCCTACAATGCCGGGACGGAGCACATCGGGCTTTCACCGACCAGGGAGACTTTGCTTGCACCAAGGCACGGAGCGCCGTGAGGTGTTGGGCGAGTCGCATGAAGGGTGACCTGCATCCTGTTAAGAACCGCTTGTGGGGCGGACTTGCAATGCATGGGGGACGGCTTCGAGTGAACTGGTTCGCTTTTCTGGTGCGAGACCACTTCCGGAGACAGCAGTGGTAAATACTATTACGCTGCTGCCTCACTGAAATCGGTTTAATTTGTTCTGTTTTTTTGTGGCGCGTGCCTCTGAGCAGGTGAAGATTCCCGTGCTGCTGCTGGAGGCGGACATCGACACCTTCGTCTGCACATCGAGGCCCTTCGGGTACGTACGTGAACTAAATTAAGACCACACGATTCATGGAGAAATGTCTTGCCAAAAATATAAAAACACCATCACGGGACCAACCGTACGCCCCCCCCCCCCCCCCCCCCCCCCCCCCCCCCCCCCCCCCCCCCCCCCCCCGTCCAATTTCGTTATCTAACCCGGCATGCTTCCTACAGTAGTTCGGCAAGCGACAGACTTTCATTATTTTATACTTAACAGCCATGGGATTGTTCATCGAGCAGCACTTTTTAGTTTCCTCCAAAAAAAAACATTTTTTTTTTTTTTTTTTTTAGGGTGGTCACTTGTAAGGAGCGCTTCAATACATTCCAATTAGTTCAAAAGTCACCCGAAAAAACAAAACAAAAAAAAACTGATTTTGGAGGGAACAAACAAAAAGTGCTATATACGATATACTCGATGGACAGGCGAGGTAGTCCCATCGCCTAACTTTAACCCATTCAGAACTGAAAAAAAATATCCCACACCAATTCTAAGTAGTTTTGTCCCCAAATACGTGGGACCAGTTCTTGAGGGGTTTATGAAACATGACACGTCACGATGTAGATCATCTAGGGTCTGACCTGCCGCTGTGATATGTTGTGCGGGATCTGTACGGTACAGATCCAACCAAGGATCTGTACGGTACAGATCAGACGTGCTGCGATAGAGGTACCTCGTTTTGGCTGAAACCGTTTTTTTTTTTTTTCTGAATGATCGGACCTCCTTGAAGGCCCGTTTTAACGAAGGAAAAAAAAAACAATTTGGAAAAAAATATATATATCAAATCCGCTTTTCATTGGTCAGAACCCGCACCACCACCCAAGATTATACCCCCAAGATCCTAATCTTTGGTGCTGGTGCGTGTGTTGACCAATGAAAAGCGAATTTGGATTTTATTTTTTCCAAATTGAATTTATTTTATACCAGGTACTCGTTAATATGGGCCCTTAACTAACCCAAAATCGAAGAGGACTTTTTATTTTTGTGTTAAAAAAAAAAATCAGAAGTGTACTTTTGGTCATGGGATTGTTCTTCGGGTGGCACTTTTCTTTTTTTTTTCTTCCCTCCTAAATCAGATTTTTTTACTTGCTATTAGTATAGAGCTCCTCAAGCCACCACCCTCTGAAGGCAAAAACATGGTTGCACCTACTCTCGTAGCGTGCGTCGTCGTGCAGGTTGTACAGCTTCCACCCGAAAAAAATGAGCTAAGATAGAGGTCTAGGGTAACGTAACATTTTTTGGGCTGAAACGCTCTCTGAATGGTAGAACCGGTCCCACGTTTTTTGGGAAAAACTACTTGGGATTAGTGTGGGATAAGTTTTGCAGTTCTAAAAGGGTTATGACCCAAACTCGTCGTTTCTTGTGTTTTGACAATATGTTTTCTCCAGTGTTAAAGTTAGGCGATGGGACTACCTCGCCTGTCCGTCGAGTATATCCTATATAGCACTTTTTGTTTGTTCCCTCCAAAATCAGTTTTTTTTTGTTTTGTTTTTTCGGGTGACTTTTGAACTAATTGGTACCTGGTATGTATTGAAGCGCTCCTTACAAGTGACCACCCTAAAAAAAAAAAAAAAAAACATTGTGCACCTCTACCAATAAGCATGCATCCGCTAGATCAATAACTATCAGGAATATGTCTTCCCTGAATGATCTATGAATAGGATCTACATGCAATAGGCAATAGGAGTTGATGACCCGTCCGAGGCGTGAAGCATTAGGGGCCGCATGCTACGATATACGTAGGGTGGTTGCGCCATGTTTTTTTCTGGGGCTCCTCGTTTTTAGGAGCTCTCTATACTAACAGTAAGTCAAAACAATGCTTTTTTTTCGGGAGGAAACTAAAAAGTGCTGCTCGATCAACAATCCCATGGTCTTTGAGTGTATAACAATGAAAGTCCGTCGCTTTTTGGGTTAACCCCTTTAAGAACTGGTCCCACGAATTTGGGGACAAACTACTTGGAATTAGTGTGGGACATTTTTTTTCAATTCTGAATGGGTTAAGGAGCTCGATTATAAAGAACTTTTTTCCCTCCTCGCTGCGCCCCCGCCCCGTCCCCCCCGCCCCCGCCACCCACCCTCTCGACGCGTGTGGCGTGCCGCAGTCACCTCTGCCGAGCGGCGCGGTGTTGCCGTCGCCTCCGCTACCCGACTACGTACCACGAGATCCTCTTCGAGAGGGATTGGGCAAGGTCTCACGCCATGGAGGTGAGAGTGAGACAAAAGGTCGATCGAAACCCTCCTCCTACCAGAGGCTCGTGTTGGACACCGATCGGGAGGACGCTGCACGAAGCTAAAAGGCAGTCCTTAAAACATTTGTGGTCGATCGAACACACGCCGATATTCGACGGGAGTCGAAGAAGGGAGAAAGGGCTGAAGTTTTGTTTGGGGATGAAAACAAATGCAAGGCACGAACTGTATGTTGTGGGGAGCGGGGGGGGGGGGGGGGGGGGGGG
>MEHQ01000249.1:416883-436957 GCA_008828725.1 Saccharina japonica
CCCTCTCACCCACCCTCTCCGTTCGTTTCCGCTTTGGCGTTTGGGTTGTTTGGACAAGAGCCGCGCAAAGCTCCTTCGAGAGGTCGAGCAGGAGATGGACAGGAACCGCTCTCGGCACCAGGCCAACCTCTCCCAGCCCCCTGCCAGACGTGAGTATTGTCTGTGATAGGTTTCCCACGTGTATACAGTAGTAGTAGTAGTAGTAGTAGTAGTAGTAGTAGTAGTAGTAGTAGTAGTAGTAGTAGTAGTAGTAGTAGTAGTAGTAGTAGTAGTAGTAGGAGTCCACGTCCAGTTGGTTCGCGGTATGCGCTTCCAAAAAGCTCTGAAGCCCTGTCTGTGTCTCCGCAGAACCGTACCCAACCGTTTCAGCGAATATTACAAAGAAACCGCGATCGTGAAGCTCTCTGTGTTTGCTGGCAGCGGCTCACTGGATTCACCGCCACGCGAACCGGGCTCGCGCAAGTCACAAAGGGTCTGGATGCGACACGTCAGGACCGCAATCCCGGCGGCAATGATTAGTGCGAGCAGTACATTTGGGCTGCACTTGTGCATGAAAAACGTATGGCACTCGTAGTATGGCATTGTGCAGCTGGAATACTGAATCGTCCGGTATCTAGCGCTGGGGTGAGACCGATCGGTGTGGAAATCGGTAGTAGGTCCGATGAGTATTTCAAGGTCCTCAGCGTTTCACGGTATATACTCCTAGCTCATTGTGTCGGCCTTTATTTTATGCCTTGGAAGAACAACACAAGAAGCATGTCAGACACCTTACGAATCATGGAACAAAGGAGTATCTCCCCTTCCTCGCGGTCATCGTCGACTCTTGCGTCACTACGTTTCCGTTTCAGCGGTGGCATCGGGCCGAGTGACAAGGGGCAACGCCGGGAGAACTAACAATGGCCTGGACGCAGCGTTTACGGGTAACCTCTTCAACCTGCCCGACGAGAGTCAGGGGAAGAGGCAAAAGGAATTCAAGGGTGAGCGAAGCATCCCCTTTTGTTCCATTTTAATGTGCACACACACACTGCCGCCGCTTGAAATCGCCGTGATCACGGAGATGGTGCATGCTTTGCGGTGCTGGTGGTGGTACTCGTATGAACCTCCGATCATTTGTGTATACGATGGGTTGTCCGCACAACATGCGGGTCATTTGTCGGCCGGTTTCACTGCGCTCGCCGTTGCACCTGCCACCGTAAAGCTGCCCCCTGGATAAACATAACTTACGCATTGCTTGCAAGGGGACAAAAGGTTAAATGTAGCTTGTGCCTACGAGGTGGTTCCACCTACTGCTGTAGCCTGTAGACCCACAACAAACGGTCTTTGAGGCCAACAATAGGTGCATACGTTGAAATATTATTGGACGCTAAAAACTGCCTACTGTACGTGATCGAACGAACAAGGGACAAGTTGCCCTTGGCATTGATTGCGACCTGCGCGAGTTTCATGAGCTATGGGAAAAAAAATGAGGGTTGTGGGGGTAGGAGTTTCCGAGCTGAAAACCAATTCGGGGGGGGGATAAAAAGAAACGTTAAGCGTGTGATCACGAGTTTGGCCTGTTTTTCTACCGAACCATGACCTTTAGGTCACTATACTCCTTACCATTTTGGATCAACAAACCAGCACTCACATGCCCAATCGTGGGCGACCTACACTAGCTCGAACATCGTGTAATCCCGAACATTCTATACAGGCGTGTTGTAGACTCAGTCTCCGGCCTATTTTCGGCCTTGTTTGCTCCGAACTAATTGCGTTTTTACTCCAAAACGAGACTCCAATGTTATTAAAGAAAGCACCTCCCGGATATGAGGTTGCCCTTGTTTTTGGTTTGAACAACAGCTCCGTCAAATTTCAGCTTCGAACTCCAACACAGCAGGGCCCCCCCCTTCTGCAAATGGGGAATGCTGTGCTTCTAGCTGGAACCAACTCGTACACCACACGACTTTCACTGTCAAAGGGAACCGTCCATGCCTAAGAACCTTTCTGTTAACAAACAAAGCACAACTACTGTAAACAAAAAAAGGGCTTCACAGGTGACCATTCATTCCGTACGTGTTCAACAAAAGCTCAGCCCCCCCTCCCCCCTGCCGCGCTCTTTCTCTCTAAAAAACCCGTTTCGCGATTCTCCCAGTGGTAAAAGCCCACATCAACCTGGCCTTGTCACACGATGAATTTTTCGCCGACAGAGCTTCGATTCCCATCCCCCCGAGCGATGGTAGTGCCAATGGCAGAGGCAGCGGCGGTGGCGGCGGCAGCAGCAGCAGAAACCACAGGGACCATGCTACTGCAGAACCCAGTGGGAGTGAAAGTGAAAGCGATGGCAGCAGCAGCGGCAGCGGCAGCGACGGTGGTGGCGGTGGCGGGGACGGGGCCTGCTCCGGAGGGACTATCTCGCCCCCAGCCCGTCACAGTAGCGCGGCTGGCACTAAGCGCGATGCCGAAAAGGTTGAGGGCGGCCCGGACTCGCCGGCCAAGCGAGCTCGACTACTCGCCAGCGGCGGTGGTGGTGGCTTCGGTAGCAGCAGCGGCGGTGGTGGACCCCCTGCCTTCTCTCGTGGCAACCCCGGCAAGAAGCGTTCCCGCGCCACTACTTACGAGGAGGAGGAGGAGGAGGAAGAGGAAGAGGAGGAAACGGCAGAGGCAGAGGCGAAGCGAATCCGAGGGAACAACGGTACCGCTATCGCTGTCGAGCGGTCTGTTTCTCCCGACCTCATCCCTCAGCCGAACGAGGACGGTCTTCTTGGTGGCGTCGTCAGCAGCAGCAGCAGCAGCAGCAGCAGCAGCAGCAGCAGCATCGGTGCGGACATCAAGTCTCCGGTGGACGTCGTCGCCCCCCCCCCGCACCCGGGGCTTTCCCCGCCGCCGGCCGCCCCTCCCTGAGGCTCCTCTCCCTTCGCCGCCGCACCCACCCTACTGCCGCGGTCGTCCGACTAAGGACTACCACCAGCCCGGTATAGACGATATCGCGCGGTGCGGTGGACCTCCTCCTCCTCCTCCGCGTTGTAGATAGCAATACATCGCGGTTGGAGTTTACGTTGGTGTAGCTGGACGTGTGCAGGTGGTGGTGGTGGTGGTGGTGGTGGTGGGAGTGGGGGCGGTAGGGGTTTGGGTGGTTGTCTGATATTGGATTCTGGAGGCGAAGATGCATGCGCGACTACCTTACAACAATTGTTTTCTACAAGAGGGAAAGTGCGACTGTTCCTAGGCCGGTAGGGGCCAGGAACCGAGAAACCGACAAATACCCTCCAAGTTGCTACTGTACTGTAGAGTAGTCCCAGTTGACGATCTACGGGGGGGCTGTACACAGACAGTACAGTTTGGAAGGTATACCGTACATCGGCGCTACAAGTACGGAGAGGTTAAACGTCGATGCTGAGGACGGTTACCACCGCCGGCGATAAACGTATTCATATAGACGAAGCACCACAGGCGACCTTTGGCGGTATCGCTACAGTACGTAGTCTTACCGGGGTGGCGGTTCTTGGAAGGCTGTGCCACCATTAGCAAGGGGGGCATACCTCCCAATCCGAGATGTATTGCTGATCGTCTATTTACAAGTTTTTTTGTATCGGCACCCTCCCCGAGGATATGCCATGACACCGCACTAATCTCCGTATCCCCGCTTTTAGCTTTGGCAAGAGGGGGGTGGAGTGGAGGGCGGGGGGGGTGTGCTATTTCCGGCGGTGTAAGGCTGGACTCAACCCCTGACGCACAAAATAGGAGCGCTGCAGGCTTTTGTCGGCAGACCCGGCCTGTCAAATATATAGATAGGCTGGGTTTGGTTTTGTGGTATAGAGTAAGTACGTCAATACCGGTTGGCCAGGCACACCGGCGTGTCCGATTCGTGGACCTTGTTGTTAAAAACATGCACGATGTACCTGAGGCCTCGTCTGTATATGGTATCTGTGCAGGGGCAGATCGACACCGTCGCTCGCGGAAGGCTGGTACATAGGTACGAGTACTACCTGGATGGCGTAGAGGAGATGTTCGCCCAGTTAGCATATACATACGTTGATTTTGATTCGACAACGAGGATGGAGTGGAGATCGATCGATCGATCGTCGACGACCGGGAATAAGCTTTGGTTGGACCCTTTTCCTGTGTGATAGTTTTGTTTTCCAGACATTTCAAGGCCGAAACGGGGGAAACCCTGTGAAAAATAGGCTATTTTTTTGCTGTTCCACGCATAATGAGGGCCGAAACCTTTGGGGAGGAGGCGGGAGGCGATAGAGCACGGGAGATGGGGACATAATTTGTTAGAGTCGGAGACTACGTAGAGGACCCCTAAGGACAGCTGCCGCACGGCGCTGAGACCGATCTCGTGCACGAAACCAGTAGCTCGCCACCCCCTCCCCCAGAGGGACGTTGATATGGCCCTTTCGGACAGCTAAACACCGGCTGTACGAGCCTTGCGGCAGCTTATGCATGGTACGTGGTTCGGGATGGAAACGGGATGACCGTGATGGTCTTTTGTCGAGATACTCAGGCCGAAGCAAGTAAGCGATGACAAGCCCGAGTGGCGCTAGTTTTGAGGTAGGGTTGCCGTAGCCCGGGCGCCAAGAGCGGGGAGGAGTGGTGGCTGCATGTGCTCCTCGTGGTTGACATTTTCGATGTTGTGTGTTTTTTTTTGCCATGCTGGTTCCGGAAGGCAATTCGGGCAAACACGCTAGACAGTTGTAAAATAATCACTCGTTTTCTCGCGAGAAAAAGGCGGCACCCGAGATAATAACGCGGTACCTGGTGGCCAAGCAGCGTGCAGTTGTAGGGCAACGTGATAAAACAGTTTTGGCCTGTACAGTCTACAGTCTCGCCGTCGAGCGCTCGTGGTGTTAGTAGTATCCATTGACGAACTATTATGTGGAGTCCTGCATTACGTGAGTGACCTGTGTCGAAGTTTGGGATGCTTGAAGCGTATAATAGCTCGGCAAAAAACTGGTACGAGTGCAACTGTCACTGGAAACCCTTGAGCTTTAGGTCAGGTTAGACCTTTCCCATCCTCCTGTAGACTTTGTGTGCACCTTTGCGGCCACGGGACTAGAAGTTTTCAATGAAACAATAGTAAGAGAGAGCACCAAATTATGGAGGCGAGGGTTATGGGGGGGGGGGGGGGGGGGGTGAGCAAGCTTCACCTTCCATAATCGCATCAGGCGACCTTAACAGCAGAGAGAGGTGGTGAGGTTTCTCACACCCTAAATATCGTTGGGAACGTCACCGATAAACGGCATATAGAAATAAAATGTGGGACGATTGGAGATAGGATGATATTGGGGGGAGAAGGGGAGTGCGGTGGCCCGCAGCAAGCCTCCGCAATCACTTCAGGCCGGCATATTGAACAGAGACAGAGACTGTGAAGTCCGTCACACCCTGAAGTACCTTTGAGAAATGAAGCCGATAGACGCTCGTAGAAGATAGATGCGTCTTGACCGAAAAGCGGGAGCTTACTCGCCTGGGTTCTTTGTGCAACCTATCCTGCCAATGTCGCTGTTTTTGAAGAAGTAGTGAGGCTTACGGGCATGATGTACTACTTGGTGTAGTGGTTCGGTTCGTAGGTGCGAAAGGGGGGCAGAAATGGGGCGGTATCGGAGTTGGGGACGGGGGGAGGGGGCAGGATATGACATTTTCCCTCCGCGCCACACTTCACCTGCTATATATTTATATATATCGAGGGAGAGAGTTTTGCCCCCCACGTATTTGCTGTAAAACAAACTTGGCTTTCAACAACGTGAATATCTCGCTAAAAGGTTTTCGCGATTCAGGAGTTTTTTGTGGACGTAAAAAATAGTCACTGTTGGTGATGTGCGTTGTGGTTTCTTCAGGAAATATAAATATGCTCTCGGGGAAGCGTTTGCGCCCTCGATGTTGTCTCACCGCGACACAGCCTGTTGGATACGTGGCGCGGGAGGGACGGGGGCGTGACTAGGCTTGTGCTCCTTGTTCAGGGCTCATTGCCTGTGGAGTTGCGTTAGCTGGCTCTTGCCGGGGGAAACGGGAACGTACCTTGGTGCTTCCTGTAATCTATCCTGCCAATGCTGCCCCGTTACGAATTTTAGAGCTTCGCTTAGTGTACGGTGATCGCTTCTAGTTTGCGCTTGGTGGTTTGCGAGGGGGGAAGGGGAGGGGCGAACCAGCCATTGGCCTATTTGCGCGAAATTCTGCGTTAATACCTGATACTTCGGGTATAAGTTAAGCTTCTAGTCATAGTTGAGCCCTGGTATGCCCGTTCGAGGCAAGGCAATGCCGCGCGCGTGAAAAACAAACACTCCAGCCACCTCACTGATGACATTGTGAACGGTGTAGAATCTTGGTAGCTTTGGGCGGTTCTTTTGAACGGCGATAAAACCTGCCCTTAACGCTCGGAAAAAACCGTGTTCGGATGTGCGAGTTTTTTTTTTTTCACTTTCCAGACGTTCGCCACACACTCCGGAAACTGATTAAAACAAAAAACCTGTGTATATATTATACGTATTCAGAAGAGAGGGTATGTATAGCCACTAAAGACTATGTTCTGGGCACGACGTCGTACTCGGGCTGGGGGTAGCGATGACACGCTGGGAGTGTTTTTCTCATTCCACGGGCTCCGGCGATCGACGAAATAAGCAAACAAGGCTTAGCTGAAGAAACATACAACTTTATGGTGTTGTTGGAGATATGGCATTACCCGTTCCGTGTTTTGTTGCCCCAATGCTTTGTTCGTGCAAGTTAGACGGTCCCGCAGCCCAACCCCCGCCCCCCCGCATCTACTTACATCCCCATCTCCATGTCGACTTGGCCCGCGACAAGCAGTGGCTGCTGCGGCCGGGCTTGGCGCCCCTCCCTCGGAAGGGCAGCGTGACGGAGAGCAGTGTAACGGGAACCGCGTGGAAGACGAGAACGGTGGTGTGGGTGGGAGCGGTGAGGCTGGGAGTAGAGATGAAGGGGTAGATTTGGTGTGGGGAGTGGACGCTTGCCCCGGCGATGGTGCTGGTCTTCTGGTCGGTGGGGCTGCTGGCGGCCAGCAGGAGGAGGAGGAGGAAGAGGAGGAGGAGGAAGGAGAAGAGGAGGAGCAGCACCCTCCGCAGCATTGGCAGACGTGTGGGCCCGAGTACCGACCGACACCGGTGCCGCCGCCGCCCGCCGGAGGGCCGCACATGGCGGTCCCCGGCGATGATCCCGACGACGATATCGACGACGGGTTTGACAGCAACGGTGTCGACCTTTCTGCGATACAGCACCAGGCAAGAACAACAAAACAGCTTGAGCTTTAATTGGTATTTCTACCACTCCACCGTAGGATTAACAAAACACACACATCGCGCGCAAGAACCAACGTACTCAAACGTTATTTTTGGTATGTATTATTGGTATGCAAGAAACTGTTTCTCCGATCCTTGCAGACAAGGTTTTCCACAGGATAAAAACCAACGCCGGCGGCGATCGTTCTTATCGTCGGCCTCGATGTTCGTGTATACACCGTTTCCTTCTCACTGACTTTTTCGCCACCTCTACCCGTCCACGTCGCCCTCTCTTGTCTGTTTTTGCTTGCCATCTCGTCGATATCTCCCACGCCGTATGTTGCTCTCCTTCCACCCCCCCCCCCCCCAACCCCTAGCAGAATGAGGTCGCGGCGGCCCGAGACGCGCATATCGCGAGGCTTCACGAGGAAGCAGACATGATCAGGTGCAGTTTTGTGTTACTGCTGTGATGCACCGTGTTTTGCGTGAGCCAAGTGTGTATGTATCTATGTGTCTTCTGATGACACCCTTTACCGTTGTTTTTGATTGTCGCGCAGTCCTGTTTACCATACGTATGTCGATACCGGGAATTGATGGAGCTTGCTCACAACCTGTTACTACTGCTGTGATTTTTGTTTAGAACCCTGTTACATTATTAGCGGTAGGAAGTTTGGGAACTTGAGCCTATCATAGCGATCGGGCCCGTGAATACGATATACCATGGGAATACAGTAAAAATCGGGTTGTTAAACCGTGTTAGCAGTTGGTTGTCGTTTTACCGCTGCACGAGTAATATTATTATTATTTTTACTGTCATTATTATTCCGTTTGTCTTCTGACAATGTGCAGTTCTTATTTCAATCATACCATTCACATACACCTATCACAATCATCAATCATCCCTGAATGCTTGACAAACGTATACCAATAACAGTGCAGTCCCCTTTACGAATGAATGTCTTCACCGACTCCTCGCCGACGTCTCACCAATCAGAGCTAAAAGGGTGACTTGTACTTGCGCCTTTCAATAAAATACAACCGTTACCAGGTACCTGGTATGTGTCAAATGGGGCCTGTAGACACTACCTGGCGTTCCAGCAAGCCGTTTTAACGCGGGGGGGGGGGGGGGTGACGAGCCCTACAAAGGTTGAAAGCACGCAATATCATACATACCGAGGGGCGTCGGACCAGACGAAGAAAAAAACGAAATATGTTGTATACACACAGGGAGAGGGGCGCAGAAATCTCGAGAGAAACGAAACAATGAAGGCACAGCGGAAACTATCACAGCTTGGCGTTGATTCCACGTTCAGCAAATCTAATTCGTTGAATTGCAACACTACAGTGACATGTCCCCGGTAGACCGTTTGGCCGACGACATGTGCGGCTGACATATACAAATGGCAGCGTTGAAGGTGCCGAGACCGATAAGTGTCGTTCGCTGTGGTCGTAAAAGCCTGAGCGTCCCTAAAATGTACCTCGAAATGCCACCGATGGTGGTATAGTCTAGAGTATGTACAATAGTTAGCTGTGTGCATTGAATCGGACATAGAATGTGTATGTGTGTTCTTCACATTAAACCGTCCTTTCTACCCGTTTTACATCCAGCACACCCAGTGTCTGTGTGTCTGTGCCGATTCTTCATCCTAGAGAGATAACATACGAGTTATGTGGTGAAAAAACTACGATACTGTGTGGTAGATCGTATGATATGATACCCCGGTGCACGTGTACTCGATATTAGCCCCCTGTGTCTTCCTTGTGCGGGTTAACCTGCCTTGTGTAGGTGCGGCGACCACCCAGAACTGCACCGGAGGATGAAGCTTCAGGTGAACTTGCCAGCACAGCGAAGAAGGATGGCCATCGACGTGCACGCAGCCCGCCAGGTGAGACGCGTTTGTTCCCTCGATATGCCATTGGTCGTACAGTACGTACGCAATGATCTCGTGCACCTCGGAAACTGCTTGAATTATTATAGCAGTACCCATTGACTAATACATAATTGCTGGAATTTACTTATGTATCTACAGTAATTGGTAGTGAGCCACCCGTGCTCTTGGTTTAATTTTCTTTTGCCAAGCCAAGTTGGTGCTTGACTTCTGAAACATTATCGACCACCTTCTTCTTAATTTCAGTTTTTGTTTTTCGGTACCGGGGTGTCTCTTAACCATGTTGTGCTTACAGGTCTCCTATCATGACGCAAAAATAAAATATGAATCACCCCTACTACTATGGCGCCATACGTACATGATCGAACTCCCGGCTGGCGTTTTTTACTCTCATTTGAACCTTCGTTGCTAAGTCTTGCGCGTGTTGTCTTCGGACATCCCCGTTCCCGTCGCGAAGCCTTGCTGTACCGCGCGGTTTCTCTAGTTGTTTTTTCCCATGACATGCCCGATTTCTCCTTCTCCGGCAGCAGGTACACAATACGAGCATATTTATGATATCATAGAACCACGACGTTGTGGTGAAAAACGTGATTTGTTGTTCCCTGTCGGGCGCAAAAGGATATCGAAACCAATCAGTGACATCACGTATCTATGGCGATACATGTAGCTGCCGTAGTGGTTGGTGTGCATGGCGTGAAAATCACGACGGTGTTAAACGAAAATCGAGAGGGCAACCGAGACCTGGGAAGTACGTACGTACGTAATATTTGTTTTTTCTGTGGGGAGTTTAAGGCATCCTCCCATAGTAAGCGCAACGCACGTCTCTCGATGGCGGTACAGTTGGAGCTACAAAGCCAACGCAAGCCCGGGAGGACACACAACCTTTGCTATCGCTGGGATATGGTCCGAAATGCTCTTTCATCCTTACCGGTAAGGTGAACATGCTGTCGTTCTCGCGATCGCCGTCTCTTCCCCTCTACAGAAGAAGATTGCGCTGGACAACTACAAGATGGAAGCTAAGCGCATAAACCAGGCACACGACGAGGCGGTTGAGAAGGTGTGAATACTGGCAGACCGCCTCCTTCCTGCAGCCGCTTTGTGCACACACGCGTACTTTTTTCTCTCTCTCTCTGCTGTCCCTTCGCCGACATTCTCTTGGGACCATCTGCTTACTACGCACGGTAAGGTTCAAAGTAGGTGTCAGGTTTCTATTTCGGAATAGACTACTGTAGTGGCGTGACAGCACCCCAAGGAGTTTAGGTAGCGACGGCTTACCCTTTCATGGCATTTGGGTTGTTGCGGTGTGACAGGCTCAATGCCTCGGGGCGTGCTTCGTTGTGAGTATCTCATTCCGAGCGCCGCGTGTTCTACTAGTCGTCTCAGTCTACGGCACACCTTCCGGTATTTCAGCTGGCTACACCCCCCTCTATCCTACACTTGCTCACGGGCTGCATCAAAGGTGCTTAATCTCTTCCCCCTTTTTCCTACACCCACCTCTAACTGTTCCCCTTTCCTCTCCTCCCCCCCCTTCCTCCCTCCTTCGCTCCCTCTCTCTCCTCCCTCCCTCCCTCCCTCCCCCCTCCTCCCTCCTCCTCCCTCCTCCCTCCTCCCTACCTCCCTCCCTCCCTCCCTCCCTCCCTCCCTCCCTCCCTCCCTCTCTCTCCTCTCCTCCCTCCTCCCTCCCTCCCTCCTCCCTCCTCCCTTCACCTCCCCTCCCTCCCTCCCCCTCCTCTCCCTCCTCCACTCCCTGCCCTCCTCCCTCCCTCCCTCTCACCCCACCTGCTGCCAGTTCGTTATCCGTTTGCTTTCTGAGTTGTGGACAAGAGCCGCGCATAGCTCCTTCGAGAGGTTCGAGCAAGGAGTGGACAGGAACGCTCTCGGCTACCTAAGGCCAACTCTCCCAGGCCCCCTGCCAGACGTGAGTACTGTTTCTGTGATAGGTTTCCACGTGGTATAACATATAGTAGTAGTAGTAGTAGAAGTAGTAGTAGTAGTAGTAGTAGTAGTAGTGGTAGTAGTAGTAGTAGCAGTAGTAGTAGTAGTAGAAGTAGTAGTAGTAGTAGTAGTAGTAGTAGTAGTAGTAGTAGTAGTAGTAGTAGTAGTAGTAGTAGTAGTAGTAGTAGTAGTAGTAGTAGTAGTAGTAGTAGTAGTAGTAGTAGTAGTAGGAGTCCACGTCCAGTTGGTTCGCGGTATGCGCTTCCAAAAAGCTCTGAAGCCCTGTCTGTGTCTCCGCAGAACCGTACCCAACCGTTTCAGCGAATATTACAAAGAAACCGCGATCGTAAAGCTCTCTGTGTTTGCTGGCAGCGGCTCACTGGATTCACCGCCACGCGAACCGGGCTCGCGCAAGTCACAAAGGGTCTGGATGCGACACGTCAGGACCGCAATCCCGGCGGCAATGATTAGTGCGAGCAGTACATTTGGGCTGCACTTGTGCATGAAAAACGTATGGCACTCGTAGTATGGCATTGTGCAGCTGGAATACTGAATCGTCCGGTATCTAGCGCTGGGGTGAGACCGATCGGTGTGGAAATCGGTAGTAGGTCCGATGAGTATTTCAAGGTCCTCAGCGTTTCACGGTATATACTCCTAGCTCATTGTGTCGGCCTTTATTTTATGCCTTGGAAGAACAACACAAGAAGCATGTCAGACACCTTACGAATCATGGAACAAAGGAGTATCTCCCCTTCCTCGCGGTCATCGTCGACTCTTGCGTCACTACGTTTCCGTTTCAGCGGTGGCATCGGGCCGAGTGACAAGGGGCAACGCCGGGAGAACCAACAACGGCCTGGACGCAGCGTTCACGGGGAACCTCTTCAACCTGCCCGACGAGAGCCAGGGGAAGAGGCAAAAGGAATTCAAGGGTGAGCGAAGCATCCCCTTTTGTTCCATTTTAATGTGCACACACACACTGCCGCCGCTTGAAATCGCCGTGATCACGGAGATGGTGCATGCTTTGCGGTGCTGGTGGTGGTACTCGTATGAACCTCCGATCATTTGTGTATACGATGGGTTGTCCGCACAACATGCGGGTCATTTGTCGGCCGGTTTCACTGCGCTCGCCGTTGCACCTGCCACCGTAAAGCTGCCCCCTAGATAAACATAACTTACGCATTGCTTGCAAGGGGACAAAAGGTTAAATGTAGCTTGTGCCTACGAGGTGGTTCCACCTACTGCTGTAGCCTGTAGACCCACAACAAACGGTCTTTGAGGCCAACACTAGGTGCATACGTTGAAATATTATTGGACGCTAAAAACTGCCTACTGTACGTGATCGAACGAACAAGGGACAAGTTGCCCTTGGCATTGATTGCGACCTGCGCGAGTTTCATGAGCTATGGAAAAAAAAATGAGGGTTGTGGGGGTAGGAGTTTCCGAGCTGAAAACCAATTCGGGGGGGGGGTAAAAAGAAACGTTAAGCGTGTGATCGTTGAGCGTGTGATCACGCGTTTGGCCTGTTTTTCTACCGAACCACGACCTTTAGGTCACTATACTCCTTACCATTTTGGATCAACAAACCAGCACTCACATGCCCAATCGTGGGCGACCTACACTAGCTCGAACATCGTGTAATCCCGAACATTCTATACAGGCGTGTTGTAGACTCAGTCTCCGGCCTATTTTCGGCCTTGTTTGCTCCGAACTAATTGCGTTTTTACTCCAAAACGAGACTCCAATGTTATTAAAGAAAGCACCTCCTGGGTATTATGTTGCCCTTGTGTTTGGTTTGAACAACAGCTCCGTCAAATTTCAGCTTCGAACTCCAACACGGCAGGGCCCCTTTCTGCAAATGGGGAATGCTGTGGTTCTAGCTGGAACAAACTCGTGTACCACACAACTTTCACTGTCAAAGGGAACCGTCCATGCCTAGGAACCATTCTATTATCAAACAAACCACTACTTCTGTAAAAAACACGAGCTTCAAAGCTGAACATTCCGTACGTGTACAACAAAAACTCAGCCCCCCTTCCCCCCTGCCGCGCTCTTTCTCTCTAAAAAACCCGTTTCGCAATTTTCCCAGTGGTAAAAGCCCACATCAACCTGGCCTTGTCACACGATGAATTTGTCGCCGACAAAGCTTCGATTCCCGTACCGCCCAGCAATGGTAGTGCCAATGGCAGAGGCAGCGGCGGTGGTGGCGGCAGCAGCAGCAGAAACCACAGGGACTATGCTATTGCAGAACTCAGTGGGAGTGAAAGTGAAAGCGATGGCAGCAGCAGCGGCAGCGGCAGCGACGGTGGTGGCGGTGGCGGGGACGGGGCCTGCTCCGGAGGGACTATCACGCCCCCAGCCCGTCACAGTAGCGCGGCTGGAACGAAGCGCGATGCCGAAAAGGTTGACGGCGGCCCGGACTCGCCGGCCAAGCGAGCTCGACTACTCGCCAGCGGCGGTGGTGGTGGCTTCGGTAGCAGCAACGGCGGTGGTGGATCCCCTGCCTTCTCTCGTGGAAACCCCGGCAAGAAGCGTTCCCGCGCCACTACTTACGAGGAGGAGGAGGAGGAGGAGGAAGAGGAGGAAACGGCAGAGGCAGAGGCGAAGCGAATCCGAGGGAACGACGGTACCGCTATCGCTGTCGAGCGGTCTGTTTCTCCCGACCTCATCCCTCAGCCGAACGAGGACGGTCTTCTTGGTGGCGTCGTCAGCAGCAGCAGCAGCAGCAGCAGCAGCAGCAGCAGCAGCAGCATCGGTGCGGACATCAAGTCTCCGGTGGACGTCGTCGCCCCCCCCCCGCACCCGGGGCTTTCCCCGCCGCCGGCCGCCCCTCCCTGAGGCTGCTCTCCCTTCGCCGCCGCACCCACCCTACTGCCGCGGTCGTCCGACTAAGGACTACCACCAGCCCGGTATAGACGATATCGCGCGGTGCGGTGGACCTCCTCCTCCTCCTCCGCGTTGTAGATAGCAATACATCGCGGTTGGAGTTTACGTTGGTGTAGCTGGACGTGTGCAGGTGGTGGTGGTGGTGGTGGTGGTGGTGGTGGGAGTGGGGGCGGTAGGGGTTTGGGTGGTTGTCTGATATTGGATTCTGGAGGCGAAGATGCATGCGCGACTACCTTACAACAATTGTTTTCTACAAGAGAGAAAGTGCGACTGTTCCTAGGCCGGTAGGGGCCAGGAACCGAGAAACCGACAAATACCCTCCAAGTTGCTACTGTACTGTAGAGTAGTCCCAGTGGACGATCTACGGGGGGGCTGTACACAGACAGTACAGTTTGGAAGGTATACCGTACATCGGCGCTACAAGTACGGAGAGGTTAAACGTCGATGCTGAGGACGGTTACCACCGCCGGCGATAAACGTTATTCATAGAGACGAAGCACCACAGGCGACCTTTGGCGGTATCGCTACAGTACGTAGTCTTACCCGGGTGGCGGTCTTTGGAAGGCTGTGCCACCATTAGCAGGGGGGCATACTCCCAATCCGAGATGTATTGCTGATCGTCTATTTACAAGTTTTGTTGTATCGGCACCCTCCCCGAGGATATGCCATGACACCGCACTAATCTCCGTATCCCCGCTTTTAGCTTTGGCAAGAGGGGGGTGGAGTGGAGGGCGGGGGGGGTGTGCTATTTCCGGCGGTGTAAGGCTGGACTCAACCCCTGACGCACAAAATAGGAGCGCTGCAGGCTTTTGTCGGCAGACCCGGCCTGTCAAATATATAGATAGGCTGGGTTTGGTTTTGTGGTATAGAGTAAGTACGTCAATACCGGTTGGCCAGGCACACCGGCGTGTCCGATTCGTGGACCTTGTTGTTAAAAATATGCACGATGTACCTGAGGCCTCGTCTGTATATGGTCTCTGTGCAGGGGCAGATCGACACCGTCGCTCGCGGAAGGCTGGTACATAGGTACGAGTACTACCTGGATGTCGTAGAGGAGATGTTCGCCCAGTTAGCACATACATACGTTGATTTTGATTCGACAACGAGGATGGAGTGGAGATCGATCGATCGATCGTCGACGACCGGGAATAAGCTTTGGTTGGACCCTTTTCCTGTGTGATAGTTTTGTTTTCCAGACATTTCAAGGCTGAAACGGGGGAAACCCTGTGAAAAAAAGGCTATTTTTATGCTGTTCCACGCATAATGAGGGCCGAAACCTTTGGGGAGGAGGCGGGAGGCGATAGAGCACGGGAGATGGGGACATAATTTGTTAGAGTCGGAGACTACGTAGAGGACCCCTGAGGACAGCTGCCGCACGGGGCTGAGACCGATCTCGTGCACGAAACCAGTAGCTCGCCACCCCCTCCCCCAGATGGACGTTGATATGGCCCTTTCGGACAGCTAAACACCGGCTGTACGAGCCTTGCGGCAGCTTATGCATGGTACGTGGTTCGGGATGGAAACGGGATGACCGTGATGGTATTTTGTCGAGATACTCAGGCCGAAGCAAGTAAGCGATGACAAGCCCGAGTGGCGCTAGTTTTGAGGTGGGGTTGCCGTAGCCCGGGCGCCAAGAGCGGGGAGGAGTGGTGGCTGCATGTGCTCCTCGTGGTTGACATTTTCGATGTTGTGTGTTTTTTTTGCCATGCTGGTTCCGGAAGGCAATTCGGGCAAACACGCTAGACAGTTGTAAAATAATCACTCGTTTTCTCGCGAGAAAAAGGCGGCACCCGAGATAATAACGCGGTACCTGGTGGCCAAGCAGCGTGCAGTTGTAGGGCAACGTGATAAAACAGTTTTGGCCTGTACCGTCTACAGTCTCGCCGTCGAGCGCTCGTGGTGTTAGTAGTATCCATTGACGAACTATTATGTGGAGTCCTGCATTACGTGAGTGACCTGTGTCGAAGTTTGGGATGCTTGAAGCGTACAATAGCTCGGCAAAAACTGGTACGAGTGCAACTGTCACTGGGAACCCTTGAGCTTTAGGTCAGGTTAGACCTTTCCCATCCTCCTGTAGACTTCGTTTGCACCTTTGCGGCCACGGGACTAGAAGTTTTCAATGAAACAATAGTAAGAGAGAGCACCAAATTATGGAGGCGAGGGTTATGGGGGGGGGGGGGTGCAGCAAGCTTCACCTTCCAAAATCGCATCAGGCGACCTTAACAGCAGAGAGAGGTGGTGAGGTTTCTCACACCCTAAATATCGTTGGGAACGTCACCGATAAACGGCATATAGAAATAAAATGTGGGACGAATGGAGATAGGATGATATTGGGGGGAGAAGGGGAGTGCGGTGACCCGCAGCAAGCCTCCGCAATCACTTCAGGCCGGCATATTGAACAGAGACAGAGACTGTGAAGTCCGTCACACCCTGAAGTACCTTTGAGAAATGAAGCCGATAGACGCTCGTAGAAGATAGATGCGTCTTGACCGAAAAGCGGGAGCTTACTCGCCTGGGTTCTTTGTGCAACCTATCCTGCCAATGTCGCTGTTTTTGAAGAAGTAGTGAGGCTTACGGGCATGATGTACTACTTGGTGTAGTGGTTCGGTTCGTAGGTGCGAAAGGGGGGCAGAAATGGGGCGGTATCGGAGTTGGGGACGGGGGGAGGGGGCAGGATATGACATTTTCCCTCCGCGCCACACTTCACCTGCTATATATTTATATATATCGAGGGAGAGAGTTTTGCCCCCCACGTATTTGCTGTAAAACAAACTTGGCTTTCAACAACGTGAATATCTCGCTAAAAGGTTTTCGCGATTCAGGAGTTTTTTGTGGACGTAAAAAATAGTCGCTGTTGGTGATGTGCGTTGTGGTTTCTTCAGGAAATATAAATATGCTCTCGGGGAAGCGTTTGCGCCCTCGATGTTGTCTCACCGCGACACAGCCTGTTGGATACGTGGCGCGGGAGGGACGGGGGCGTGACTAGGCTTGTGCTCCTTGTTCAGGGCTCATTGCCTGTGCAGTTGCGTTAGCTGGCTCTTGCCGGGGGAAACGGGAACGTACCTTGGTGCTTCCTGTAATCTATCCTGCCAATGCTGCCCCGTTACGAATTTTAGAGCTTCGCTTAGTGTACGGTGATCGCTTCTAGTTTGCGCTTGGTGGTTTGCGAGGGGGGAAGGGGAGGGGCGAACCAGCCATTGGCCTATTTGCGCGAAATTCTGCGTTAATACCTGATACTTCGGGTATAAGTTAAGCTTCTAGTCATAGTTGAGCCCTGGTATGCCCGTTCGAGGCAAGGCAATGCCGCGCGCGTGAAAAACAAACACTCCAGCCACCTCACTGATGACATTGTGAACGGTGTATAATCTTGGTAGCTTTGGGCGGTTCTTTTGAACGGCGATAAAACCTGCCCTTAACGCTCGGAAAAAACCGTGTTCGGATGTGCGAGTTTTTTTTTTTCACTTTCCAGACGTTCGCCACACACTCCGGAAACTGATTAAAACAAAAAACCTGTGTATATATTATACGTATTCAGAAGAGAGGGTATGTATAGCCACTAAAGACTATGTTCCGGGCACGACGTCGTACTCGGGCTGGGGGTAGCGATGACACGCTGGGAGTGTTTTTCTCATTCCACGGGCTCCGGCGATCGACGAAATAAGCAAACAAGGCTTAGCTGAAGAAACATACAACTTTATGGTGTTGTTGGAGATATGGCATTACCCGTTCCGTGTTTTGTTGCCCCAATGCTTTGTTCGTGCAAGTTAGACGGTCCCGCAGCCCAAGCAAGCAAAAAAGCCTCAGGAACGGTCCCCCGGGGCTGAAATCCTGGTTGTCTCCTAGCCCAAGCAAGCCTCATGGCACGATTCTCTAATGCGACTTTCCCGTCGTTTCTAATAACCCACCACAGCGATCCCGTAGGTAACATGGAGGGGAGGGGGTACTCATTTGTTGCTTGCCTTAGTCATTTGACCATTGACCAGGGTGTGGCGGGGGGGGGCTCCGATATATTATTCCACCGACCGGTATTAGGGAGTGGTGATGGAAACAGACAGACAAAATTCAAGACAGCAGCGAACGAAGACTAGAGCTAGTAGCTGTATGTAGTCGGCAGAATTATCTGACAGAAATTCCACCATCGTTCTCTTCGACCCGAATCAGCGAAGCGGCGTCACAAAGGATCGCCGAAAACACGCCCCTATCATCCAGAAAAAAAAAGTGGTTTTGGCACGTAAAAAAACGTGAAAGCAGATTCATTGCTGCTTGCTTAACGTTCTGGTGGCCGGTATGTAGCGCAAGGCGATGAGCGAAAGCGGCCAAGCGCGTCTCTGACTATTATTAGTAATAGTGTTGTTTTTGCAGATTGTACACACAGGACGCGCTGATATTAGTAGATCGACGACAGGAAAGAAAGCGCTATCTTGCGTTGCTATTAATGGATCGACATCGCCGGGAAGAAAACGTAAAAGCAAGGAGGTGCACCCGCAAAAGCAAATTTAAAATCAAGGAGAAGGGAGCAACTAGCACTAAAACTATGTTATGATATAACCGTATTCTAACCCAAGGAAGAGAGGGGGGGGAAAACCCCGTTTTTCTTGAAGGAAAAAAGAGTCAGCCAATTGCATCGACGAAGGTCTCGCATTTCCAGGCGTGTACGAAACATTTTCGTTCGTTTTTAGCTTTCAGCGTTTTGGTATTACAGGTCTTCGTTTAAAAAAAAGCTGGAAAACCCCGAGGGCGTTTCGCCCTTGGCCATTTCGGGGGGCCACAGTTATCAGAACCTAGGGGGGACCCCAAAGCTACACATACTCCTATATACCCTACTATATTTACGAACCATATTTGGTTCTGTTTGTTAGGTGTTCCTTCCTTGGCTGTGCAAAACCTTACCGAAGACAGACGTAGAGGGTGGCGGGTGCAGGAGAACGCGACGTAGTACGCGGGGATTTAAGGCTCGGGAGTCAATCTCGCGGGACCTATGAATAGTTATTGGGTTTCAGGACGGGGATTCACTAGGGGGTTTCCAACACAGGTTGCGAGTCTAGAGTGGGCGGGGGGGGGGTGAATGTTTGTCGATCAACATGGCTAGGTGTTAGGAATAGAGGTGGAGTTTGGTTTGAGTTTAGGATGGGTGGGGGCGGGGGGAGGGGCAGTGAGTGTTATGAATAGGCGTCCAATACTATGTATTAGTGTGTTTGGTCGTTTTTGGCGATGAAGCTCACCCGTTCGATTTTTTTCGCATACGTTTGAACTGTCTCTTTCCGGCGATAGAGAATGCCGGCGGCTTTCGGGAGGGTGCACAACAACGTGATAGTAGATCTTCATTTTCGACATTTTCAAAACCTGTATCAACCGCAAAAAAAAAAAAAAGTTTGTCGGCACTTTTCACCAAAACCTGTAAGAAAACGGCTATTGCGCTGGACCATGTAACCACCATACACACACCTGTAGCTGCCAAGAAATGGCACAAAAGACGCAGAAGGCGGCCGATTCGTACTTCACGTTGCACAAGATCGATTTTTCTGGGTGTGTGGAGCGGTTTAGCTTGAACACAGCCTAATGTAGACCTCGATTGGTACCTTCGAAATCTGTTTCAAAGCGAAATGTTACCGACGAAAAAAGCAAAAACAATAGAAGCGGGAGGGGGGGAGTGTACTCATGTCATGTCGTGCACGGCCGTAGTCGTTTGACCATAGACCCTCGCATCCCTACAATGCCGGGACGGAGCACGTTGGGTTTTGACCAACCAGGCAGACATTGCTTGCACCAAGCGCGAAGCGCCGTGGGGTATTGGGTGAGTCGCATGGAGGGTGAGCTGCATCCTGCTAAGAACCGCCTTTGAGGCGGACTTGCATATGGACCACAGCCTCCAATGAATTGATTTAATTTCTGGTGTGGCCACTTCCAGAGACAGCAATGGATACTACTATGTATCTGCCTTATGGATGCCTTACCATATCACACTACGTGATACAAGCATTCCCTTTGTGCGGAGCAAAGGTTCTCCACCCCGCACAAATGATCTAATTCGACTGCCAGCTTTGATGACCGCCAAAACAAAAAAACGGTACCCTGGTTGCCTAGCACACGCAATGAGAGGCGTGTTTTACAGCGTCGTCGCCAACCGACGCCAACCCAATATATAAATAAGTAATACCT
>MEHQ01004153.1:13967-53007 GCA_008828725.1 Saccharina japonica
CCCCCTCACCTTCCCCTTACTTCCGCTCCGCCCCACCCTGGCCGTGCACTTAAACCGGATCGCCGTCAGGCCTACCCCAAATTCAAGAAGTGGGCGGACGATTATTTCTTCATCCCTATGAGGTGACGCAAAGACGCAAGCCAATTCTACCCGCAAAAAACATGTTCCCACGAAAACTCAGCCACGATAATACCGAACCGAGGGCAGCGTTACCTTCTTCGCATAGACAGGGCATCCTAAAATGTTGTTGTCCTGCTTGGTGGGGGTGTTCCAATATTGGCAGGGATTTATTTTTCCACCTATACATATATACCGATAGGTACTCATAGTTTGATGGGCGGGCGACTATACTGTGCCCGGTATATCTTCATACCAGTGACGTGCCGGAAGGCTTTCCGCCCGCAAAAACAAAAGAAGGGTAGTCTTAATATGTGTGTTCCCTCATTGCAGGGGGTTTCCAAAGCTGATAAGGCTTTCTTCTGAGACATGCATGAACCTGTAAAACCATGTTGGAGCGGACACCTATCTGTGCATCTGCTGCATACCAGAGTGGCAGAGTGTGACGGCAGTTTTTTTCGGCCCACAAAATAAATCGCCAATTTTCCTCGGAAAAAAAAACATCCGTTTTTTTTTCTTGCCCTGAGCGGTTTCCTATTTTCGTGAGGCCCTCTCGCACCTATAACCTTATTGATCGAATGACGAGTGTATATTATATAAGCATGCCATGCCAGGGACGAGACGGAAGGCTCCTGCCCGCAAAAACAAACCCCATGTTCGCCAAAATGCCTTAAGAAAAGGTCCATGCCGGTATGCGTTTTGGCTTAAGGTGGGAGGTTTTTAACTAGTTGGCAAAGGCGTTTTTCTACTCACACCCTATGGTACCGGTGTAACGCGTTGATGGCCGCCCGCAGGAAGGAGCACAGAGGCGTCGGAGGCATTTTCTTCGACGACCTGGAGCATCTGGGGGAGGAAGGGGAGGAGGGGAAGGTGGGCAAAGGGTGGGCGATTTGTATTATTTTTGTTGACATCTTATAATATACAGCATGTGCTTTACCCATTCAGAACTGAAAAAAAAAAAACTGCACTAATTCCAAGTAGTTTGTCCCCAAATATATGGGACCAGTTCTTAAGGGGTTAAACGTGAATCAGCCAATCAGTTATGACCATTCCCAGAAAGAAGGGTGGATAAAACCAAGGGAAACCAAAACAAGAGACCTACATATACATATATATATATATGTATATGCACGTACGTAGTCAAACCCCGTTATCTTCCTACTTCCGGCTTTACCGTCGATCCTCGTACTCCGCATGCTTTTTTTGTTTTGTTTTTTTAAAGAGTATTGCTTCGTTTGACATCCGAAAATGTGCGATGCCTACGTAAGTATTTCCATCCAGTATCAACCAGTTGAATTCGTGATTGTATCACTCTGTCCGGAAATATATACTATAGACCGTTTCAGTGTTCAAGTCACCAAATGAAAAAGGTCCTTACAATTCCGGACGGAGTGGTGTATGTCTCGGGAGGTAACGCTAGTTTTTGTCCATGAATATGGCGTTTTTCCTTTCCTAAAACCCTTATGTGATGCTATTCAATACAATATTCATGCTGCGAAAACAAAAATCCCAAGTTATTTTTTCAAGTACTAATAGTTTGCCCTCAACACTCATTCGGTAAAAATACAGCAGTAGTTGCCAACTTAGAAATCGTAAATCTCAAATGGTATGTTTCCCCCCCCCGAACAAACAACCTCCGTGCAGTTCTAAAAGACTACCAGGTACGTAACACCATCAGAGGGGTGAAAATGGCGACAAAAAAAAAGGACGATCATACGAGTATAAGGGCCACTGTTTTCGCGGGGGCATACTGGTACACATTTTAGTGTCCGAACTATGACCCCGTCTGTTTGTTTCCTCTATATATAAATGGCAGGATGTCGAGGCCTTCGTCCGAGAGGTTGCCTTAGGCTTCATGCCGAGTTTTCTGCCGCTCGCCGAGCGCCGAGGCCGACTGCCGTTCAGCGACTGGCAGAGGCAGTGGCAGCTCATGCGGAGGGGCCGGTACCTGGAGTTCAACCTTCTCTACGATAGAGGTGATCGTTGCTGCCACTGCTTTTGCTGTCATGCGTACGTACGTGCGTACGCGAGTCAAGCATCCCGCTCGCAGTCGTTGTGAATTGCGTCTAAATAAAGCGAGCCCCCCTTTGTTTTGTCTGGTGGTGTTGGTGGTGGTGGTCATCGTGGTGGTGGTATTGGTGGTGGTTGTGTTGGTGTTGGTGTTGATGTTCATGTTTGTTTTGTGTTGTTGTTGTTGGTGGTGGTTGTTTTGGTGTTCATGTTTGTTTGTGTTGGTGGTGGTGGTGGTGTTGTTGTGGTTGTTGTTGTTGTTGGTGGTGGTGGTAGTGGTGTTATCGCTACTGTTGTGAAATGTGGTTGTTGTTCTTGTCGGGGTACTCTTGCTACTACCGCTGCTGCTGCTGCTGCTGCTGCTGCCGCTGCTGCTTCGGGTACTTTTTTTGCATGGAGTAAAAACCTTCAAAACGGCATCTGTGTTTTGAGCGGATAGAATAAACTACTTGGAATAAGCCTCGGACGATCCTTGCGGTAGTGAAAAAGAAACTGCACGTGCGTGCCTGGGGGGGGGGGGGGGGGGGCGTACTCATTTGTTGCTTGCCTTAGTCATTTGCCATTGACCACGCATCCCTTTCGAGACGGAGCACCGTTCCTACTCCTAAGAAGAGACACCTCCAACACTTGGGCGCTCATTACGTCTGTTTCCATATATTACAATAAACATTTTGCTAATCTTATCCCCTTCCTGTTTCGCCGCCTGTGGCCACCATCTATCTCCTAAGATAGCGATCGTTTTCTCGCTACTATTTAGTGTACCAAACTGCTCTATGTCGCACTCGTCTATTTTCCTCATCTCCTCCTCTAGCACATCCCTTTCCTCCTTATACCTTTCACATTCTCCACTATGTGAATTCTACTCTCTATGGCTTTGCCACATGGGCACATCTGTGCATCTACTTCCTCCTCCTCCCGGCTACTGGTATACCTCCTCCTTCTTTCTGGCAGGTCCAGGTCCCCTACACGAAATCGCAGTTTAAGCTTTTTCGCGAAGTCCATTGGGCCATGCAGATACCTTTTCATTCCTATTCCTTCTCTCAACCCCCCGTATATCTCTAAGTGTTCTTCCCCTTCTATTTCCTTCTATTCTTTCTAGCGCTAGCCTTTCCCTGCTTTCTATCCTTTCTTTTATTCTGCTTGTATCCGCCTAAAATTTTCTATGCCGAGCATCTCTTTTTGGTTTCCTATATCCCTCTCTCTCTCACTACCTATCCCACTCTTATTCCAGCTCGCCCTTTTTCTCCCATATCAGCATTTATCAGTGGAGTTTCTTGTGCATGCTTCTGTTTATTTATTTTTGTGGTGAACATGTTTCTTGTACTTATTTGCCATTTTCAACTTATCGCACGTCTCTATGTGTTTAATGGGGTACGATTCCTAGATTGGCTGCTCTCAATACTGTTATTCTTCGTCGTAGCTTAGCCAACTAGTACTTTTTGTAGCTGCCTAGTCATCTTGTACTGTTTCCAGTGTTTTACGGACCTTCGCGTTCCCTTCCATACTTCTCCTGCGTATTCTAGCTTTGGTACAATGCACATTCTCAGTTTACATCTCTTATTCTAGTATCCAAGGTGCGGTCTGTTTAGGGGGGGGGGGGGGTATTATACTTTTGCATTCGAGTAAGATTATTATCGCAAGCAAATTATGATGAAGGCGTGCCTTATAATTTAAGGCATGCCTTATCATTTAAGGCATGGATTACCCCTTTTCAGATGTGAGAGCGGAAAAAAAAGTGAAGATAACAGCGTCCGCCATTGCTTGGTTGGGGGGGGGGCGAAACAAATTGGTGTCCGAACTACAATATAAGGGAGTCATATACAGTACAGGACATATAATAAGAAAGTCAGGCTGATATTAAGAGAAAAATAATAAATTCGGGAGTCGTTAGCTTGGAGTTAGTGTAGAAAGCACCCTCTCTCGAATAAGAAATCCAGCCTGGACCAGATTTTCCTGTTTCTTATTAGGTATCCTGTACTGTACACAATACGACACGATACGACCCTGGTGCATCCGTATCCTGCCTGTACTGCTTGCTGCTCGCTCTCACGACTCGCAACGACGGTCTGGAAGGCCAGATTTATTGGCACCATTTATTAATAGTTGGTCGCTACTTATTAATAGTTGGTCGCTAAAGGGTTAATGGTCCCGTTCAGAACTGCAACTTCGTTTCCGGCGACAGCAGTACTCAAAATGTTGGAGTCCTCGGGCATGTTATGCGGAAGTTATTTCAATCAGGTCTACCGGAGTTGAAATATGTAATGGGTTATAGACTACAGTACGTAACCACGGAGCGAATCGAGTTTGCTCGTCGTTAGAAATAGCGATGGTTTCGACTAAGCAGCGAAATGACCTTGCTCATGGTTTCATTCATCCACCGGCCACCGTTTCGCGTGTGCGGTGAACAGCGCACACGCGGAGAAGCGAGCTGGGGCGCGGGGGGGGGGGGTAGACTTCATTTTCATGCATGGCCGTAGTCGTATGACCATAGGGGGGGGGGGTAGGGTCGGTAGCAGGCCGTGCCGAGCAGGGCCGTACTGTGAGCACAGAGCCGTCAATTTCGCCGGGCACTCTATTTACCACACGAGAAGAGTTATCAGTATGTACCCAGCACATATTATAGAACGCCGAAGGTCTTTTCTCACTTTTTGTTCGGAAATATTGACTGTGTATACTTTCTCTCTTCCACAATGTAGAGAGCATACTTCGAAGTACTTGTCTATACAATCCCTATTTGGAAACGCGCTCAATGTTGACGAACAAAGTCGTACGTGTTTTGTGGTGGGTTTCCTCAATTTGTAGAGGGAAATTCCGCACTCTATATTTCCGAACAGAGTGGTACATATTTTTGGTATTTTTGTTTGTTTCTTTCACGATAATATGGCCTCCCTCCCTCCTGTTCCACGCACACGCGCGGCCCCGGCAACCATGCACAGGTGTGCCATCACCGGAACTTGCGTCTGCTTTTTAAACAAAATCAAATACTTGAAACGTACTGTACCTCACGAGTGATACTCGGCATTGCTCCACCCCCCCCCGCGTGGCTAAGACATCCAGGTACAGTTATTTTTTTGTTTTGTTGCGGTCACAAGGCTGGCGGTCTTGTTTAGATCATTTGTGGGGTTGAGAACCTCAACTTCGCACAAGGGGATGGTCGTATCACGTAGTGTGTATATGGTAAGGCACCACGAAGCATACATAGTAAGTCCCCTTGCTGTGCTCCTGGACGTGCCTCCTCACAGATATTAAATCAATTCATTGGAGGCTGCCGTCCTATCAAGTCCGCCTCAGAGGTGGTTCTTAGCAGGATGCAGCTCACCTTCATGCGACTCGCGCAATACTCACGCGCTTCGCGACGGGTTCACGCAATGTCTGCCTGGTTGGTGAAAACCCAAGGCGTGCCGTCCCGGCATTGTAGGGATGCGAGGTCTATGGTCATACACTATACGACGTGCACGACATGAAGTACACCCCCCCCTAACCGTATTAACATTCCATCTTGGCATCCGCTCCATTATCGGACACCCCCCCTTATTAATACTATCGAATGATTTATATAATTGGCAACTCTTCTCCATAACACCTCCAGCCCACCCCACCACCCCGCCCCCCTGCGAGCGCAAGCCTAAACCGTCACCTCAAAACCTTCTTCCTCCCGGTCCCCTTGGTGTTGTCGTCTTGATTTTCTCACCGCCCCACCCCCTCCCCGTCCCCCGTCCCGGCCATTGCAGGTGTAAAGTTCGGTCTGTCAGGCGGGCGCGTGGAGTCGATCATGGTGTCCGCGCCGCCCCTCGTCTCCTGGACCTACAACCACGTTCCAGAAGAGGGGTCAGAGGAGGAACGCCTCCTGAAGATCCTCAAGAACCCTCGAGACTGGGCTTTGTAGGGTTTTCCTTGTTCAGCAGTAAGCAGCGTGGTTGTTTTATAATTAGTAAGCGCACGGTACGTATCAGTCGGTCTATTTTGTCTCTCTACATCCGATTTCGATCGAGTTCGACCGAATCCAACGCACGGCAAGCAGGGGATTGTTTTGATATTTTAATCTCGCCGCATCTTTGAGCCTCTCTATATATATATGTCTACCGAATTGATCTAGTTCGGTCGTCTAATCTATAACCCACAACAAGCAGTGGTTGTTGATTTACCCGCCGTATCTTTCAGCCTCTCTGGCAATAAACCAGACCGAATCAAGAACAAAACATCCCTTAAGATCCTTGCTAACGGATTGTGTAATCTGCTCGTATTTCCGAACTTCAGACCACACGTACTCATTTTTCAAGACAAAATCACCCCTAAAGATCTTTGCCACCGGACTGTATAATCTACTCGCCGCATCCGATCCAACCAAATCCCCAGAAGCAGTGGTTGCTGGGTATTGAGCTCGTCGTATAGTTCGGTGTGGTCCAACCGACGTGATCCAGTTGGATAAAATATAATCCACAGCCACAGCAGGCGTGATTACTGATTTTGACCTCGCCAAACCTTTCGGCTGATGTCCACCACGTACAAAATCCAGTTGGATCGATTGCAATCTACAGAGTATCCATAATAAAAGCCGCCGGGCCCCTCCGATCACAGAGAGCGCTGACAAAATCCACTTAGTTAGATCGAATAATGCAATCCACAGCAAGATTAGCCATCGATTATCAAACTATCCTTGATGAACCATACCATCATCTATCGACTTACAATCTTCGTATATATGAACCCCGGCCCGATCGGCCGTAGTAGCCGGCCAGATCGGCAGTACGAGTAGTAGTAGTAGTAGTAGTTTGATCGAATCGAATCAACAACGGCTAAGTAGCAGTAGTAGTTGTGAGATAACTGCTGTATGTATGTGTCGATGTATAATCGACATACTACAGAGCAATAAACCGACGCGATCCAATGGGAACCACAATCCAATCTACAGCAAGAAGTAGAGGCGCTGCTCATCATATTGAGCTCGCTGTATATTTCGGCCTTTAAGAACCATCAATCAATCAATACTCGATCCGGTTCGATCGAACCCAATCGGCCCACGCCCTGATACAAAACAGATCATGAGCAGCGCATGTTGTTTGTTTCGTTTCGTTTATTTAATGATTCCTTCCTTTTATTTCTCTGTTCTGTTTTGTTTTGTTTATGTTTTTTATTCTTCTTCGTATTTTTTTATTTTCCTTTCATTTTCTTTTGTTTTCGGGTGTACATATAGTACCACCATGTACGATGAGTATATATTCCTGGTATGATTTGGTTGCAGTGATACGGCATGATATATTACACAGCTCGTTCAGTACCGTTCCCCTTACGTATCAGTACTACTGCCGTGCGCACTGCTGTTTCGTTTTCACTCGTAGTGTTTGTGTTTTCTCCAACCGATAAGCATTTTTTGTTTTGATACAGCCTGTTTTGTGACCACAGACAGGCAGGATTTCAGGGAAATCAGCTAATAAATGCGAGAAAATCATCATTAGCATTTCATCAATCCACAACAAACAACAGTGCTTGTTGATTTTTTCCCCCGTCTCGCCCGGCCTACATTGCAACCGATTCGATCGGATCAGCAAGTGGCTGTTGATGTTGAATAAATTCTCACAATATTTCGATCTATCTATGGCAACCGACCCGATCCCGTTTGATCGAATCTTTCTTGTACTACTGTTGTACTACAGTAGTACTACTACTGTAAAATCCACATCATAATAAGTGGCTTTTGATTATCCCGCGGTATCGATCCCCCGGCTTATTAAAATATGGCAACCAACCCGATCACAATCGGATTCAGTTCAATCCACATCATCATCAGCAGCAGCAGCAGTGGTTGTTGATGCTAAGCTCTCGCCATATGTTTTGGTCTATATGTCAACCGACCCGATCCAGTTGATCGAATTCAATCCACACCAAGCCGTAGTTAGTTGTTGATTTACCCGCCATATGTATCGTTCGGCCTACTACATAATATGGCGCCAACCGACCCCATCGAATCGGCTCCAAACCAATGCACAGCAGCAGTGCACTGTGGTTGCTGAGATTAAGCTCGTCGTATCTATTACTATCGGTATGTTCCGAATAATATGGCAACCGACCCGATGCCGTACTACCAGCTACTGCAGGATCCAATCCAATCCACGGCAAGCAACAGTTACTACTATCGATTGATGTAAAGCTTTCGTATACGTTTCGGTCTATCTATACTAATATGCAACCGACCCCCAATCCAGTTTGTTTGATCGCATGCAGTCTACAAGAGGACTATTGACAAATCGTCCGGTAACATATTGGATCAATGTACGGGCGTAGAACCCCTGACCCTAACTCCAAACCCGACCACACTATATTAGTGACCTGGAAAATTCCCAGAAATATCCTGCCGGACGAAAAGCTAATACTATATAGGTCCACGGCATGCAGCAAGCAGTGAGTGGTTGTTGGTAATTTACCCGCCGTTGTATCGTTCAGCCTCTATGGCGGCAGCAGAAGATCCGATACAATGCAACCCAACCCAATCAACTGCAGCAGCACCAACCAGTGTGGTTATTGTTTTTATGTTTGCCGTGCGCCTCGGGCTACCTTTTCAGTAGTATTTGTCCACCACCGACGACCCTTCCCGATTCGATCGAATATTATCCGCATCAGTCAGTGGTGGCGAACGCACTGTATGTATATGTGTGTTGATTTACCCGCCGTGTCGTTTGGCCTATATGCCAACGGACCCGAGATCCAATCAATGAGATCCACAATCAAATTTCGATGGGAGTCGACGAGGGAAGAAAGGGCCAAACAAAGTCTCCTCGCGATTAAAATAAACGCAAAAGGCACGAACCGTGGTGTGGAGGGAGGGAGGAAGGAGAAGAGCCTATACTTTTTTGTGACCCCGGATCTGAGTTACGACTACTACTACTACTGCTGTAGGACGGAGAGAAAAAAGAAGGGCGAGAAGATTAAAAATCGACAGCAAGTGTGGAGGACAGGTTTTGGGGAAAGTTCGTAGAATGGTCGTTGCACATGTACCCATCCATGGAAGATACACCAGAAGTGGTATCACATCTGAGTATCTTTCCGAGAACGGGAGAACTCGGCATAATAACCGAACCTCCTTGAAGTCGAGACGGGCCTTGTTTGCCCGCCCGAACTTCACTCGATCTATCTCTTCTCCACGCTGGTAACCCAACGTGGAGGGCTCTCTCCTTGCCCTAAACATAAGGAAGAAAACGTGCAGCCCTCGGTAGCGGGTCAAAGCTACCGCATCACTTGGGGCCTTTGGGATTCTACGACAGTAGGCTTCCATACAAGCAACAATAATAATGATAGATGTTGATTTACCCGCCAAAATATCTATCGGCTAAATAAATATAGCAACGGGGGGGCCCGATCTAAGGGATCGTATCGTGGCCTTTACGGCAACCGATAAGTCTTGAAGATCCAATCCGATCCGATCCAATCAACAGCAAAAGCAGCAGCAGCAGTGTCTTTGTCATTTAGGTCGCCGTCCGTACCTTTCGGTCTACTATGTATATGTCCACCGACCCTATCCCGTTCGATCTAATATTATTATAATCCATCGCAAGCAGTGAGTGGTTGTTTGATTCACCAGCCGTATCTTCTGGCCTTTATACCCGTAGTATATAGCAACCGACCGGATCCAATCCAATCAACAACACAACACAACAGGAAGGAGCACAGAGTTGTTGTTGACATTAAGGCTCACCGTATATGTCTGCATTTCTATTACAAAACCAACCTTCCTTGTCTTTGTAGTATGTGTCCACCGACCGACCCGGTCCAGTTCGATTGAATCCAACCCACAGCAAGCAGTGGTTTTGTTGATTTTCCCGCCATATATTTCGGCTGATTATATGGCAACCGACTCAATCCAATCGGACCCCACAATCTAATCCACGGCAGCAGCAGCAGCAGCAGTGAAAGGTTGGTATCCACAATCATTAAGCTCTCGCTGTATCTTTCCGCCTATGGTATATGTCAACAGACCCGACGATCCAGTTCGATCGAATCCAATAATACTCACGAAGCAGGCAGTGATCCTCCCACACCTGGTGTGTGTGCTAAAATCACAGAGTGGCGATTGAAAACCAAAGAGTAGCCTCTGTTAATAGTCTAGACTACTGCATAGGAAACTGCATCCAGTGAGAGTGAAATACTGCGAAAAGTACTTGCGGTAAAAAAGCATTGCTGGGTGGGGGGGGGGGGTACTTCATTTTCATGCACGGCCGTAGTCGTATGACCGTAGACCCTCGCATCCCTACAATGCCGGGACGGAGCATGTCGGGCTTTCAACGGCCAAGCAGACATTGCTACTGTAGCACCAGAAGCGGGGGGGTTACCCAGGACGAGTGGTTTTGCCTCCGCACATGTTACAGCCCAGTTTCTTCATAGAATCATGGCATGTGTGCGTAGCAGCAGGTGAGTCTCAGCAATCGCCGACGCATGCTGTTTGAAAAACGAAATATAACGGGCGCTGATGCCAACCCTTTTCATACTCCAGTGTACCAGTATACACTACGTACCCCACTCTAATTATATGAATACGTGCACTGATGTACGTATGAACAGTGTGTTCTAAAAACATTGGCACACAAGTTATCGAACCCCGTTTTCGACTACGTGTAGCGTGCCAACAGCTTGGGAGTCAGCAAAGTTCGACTCGACCCTTGCACGAAACAGTAATTTCAGGTTGGCTGTATACGTCTACATAGCGGTACTGTAGAATGTCACACTGTCACACTGTTGACAGTTGCGCTGGGGCTCGATTTTCGGCTGGTGATATCACTACGAGTACACAAAAAAACTCTGGATTCTTGTTTATTTGCACCAATTATCGTAAAAACTTCGAAATACGGATCTTGGCTGCAAAATTCCTTAGTAAAAAAGGTCATCGGTTGCCATCGCCACTACAACCTAACCTAAAACCATTAAAGTCCAACCCAAACGCCTTTCCAAGCAACAAGAAACCTCAACAGGACGGGATTCATCGGGGAGGGAAGCGTGCTATTTAGCCGTGTGACCCACTAACGCCAGCCGTGTCCACCGCTACTACAGTAGTAGTATTTGCTATTATCCGCCTAAGAGAAGCCGAGTCGACTCTGTCAGCAACAAGTGTCTTCGGCTGTCAGCTGCACGTTGCTTCGATGGTCATCAAATAAGCAGCGTCAATTATGTGCTCAAGCAATATTATACGCAGCGTCGATTGTCAAGAAAAAAAAATGCAGCCTCGATTGACAGCAACACATGGCGTCGTCCATTTCTCAGCTGCAAGCGCCGTGTTTCGACTCTGCCAGCAAGCAGTAATAACGCAGCATATCGACACCCCAAGAGCAACAAGCAGCAGCGTCGACCGTGCCAACGAACAAGCAGCGTCGACCCCGCCAACAAACAACAAGCAGCGTCGACCCTGCCAACAACGAATCCGTCGTCGACTCTTGCACACCTCCAACAGATGATGAGCTATCTGATCTGTCTGCATTAGATCATCTAGTTCCTCACCTGCCGTCGTTATGAGATATCGTGCAGGATCTGCATACGTATTTAGTAAAGATCCAACCCATGAAAACCGTGCTGCATACAACATCATGCAGATTGTACTGGTCCCACTCGGCAACATGAGCTAGATCATGCAAGACCGGGACTAGATCTGCCTTGAAAGGTCTACTGCTTATAGATCATCGCGTGGGAATGATCGATCTATCTGATCTGTCTGTCCGAGGTAGGGACTCTTGTCAAAAAAAACTAAAAGCCGCTGTCCCCTACTGTGAAAGCTGTCAGAGAGCGCCTAGGACATTTCACGCGCCTTCTCCAACACCTCGACGGGGTGTTGCTCCGCTCCCGTCACCTGCGAAGCAACAAAAAAAACGGGGGGGGGGGGGGGGGGACGCAAAGAGACAGCATCGCCGTGTGAAAACAAACCCAGAATATCTGCTAAGTAGCAACGCTTGCAGCACACGAGATAAAACAATAAAAGTCACCTGGTTCCTCCGATCTCTGATCTCCCAGTTGTTCAGCCATGGAATGTCTTGGTAGGTAGCCAGACAAATCGGGTCGGCTGAACTCAATAAACTGACCAGTCAGTTGATTCTATTAGACGTCGCGTCGGCGGCTGACATTACACCCTTCTTTCACAAAAAAATGACACACGCCGGTCTCTCTTTCGGAAAAAAAAGCAAGCACAAACGACACCGCCGGTCTTTCGGAAAAAAAGCCAAAACACAAAACAAAATGGACGCGCCCTTCCCCCCCGTCCTTCTCTCACCGGGTTCCACACGGCCACCACCTTTCCCTCCTTGTCGATGAGCACGGTGCTCCGCTGGATCTTTGCCGCGTCCTCCTCCTTAACCGCCCCGTAAGAGGTGATCAGGTCCCTGTTTGTTTGTTTTTTCCGTTTTTTAATTTCGGCATTTCGAAAAAGACAAAAAACAAAATCGTTATTATTTTACATTTCGTTTGTCATTTTTGTGTCGGCACGCGCCCATCGATTGATCGATCGGTCGGTCGGTCGGTCGTTCGGTCGGTCGATTGGTCAGTTGACCGGTCGGTCGACCGGTCGGTCGGTTCATCAGCCGGTCGATCGATTGGTCCGTTGGTTGGTCTGTTGGTCGGTTAGTCGGTCAGTCGCGGTGGGGGAGAAGGGTGTGCAGTATACATAAAGCGGAAGAGAAACATAACAGCCGCGGAGGCGGCGGCGGCGGTGGCAGCGCGGGGCGGCGGTGGCGGCGATGGTGGCGGTGGCGGCAAGCATACTATCATAGTGTCTCCGACCTGGACCAGAGTCGACACAATGGCTACGAAATAGTCCACACTATCTACTCATGACATCTTCATCCCAACAAAAATCCCAGGTGGTTGAGGCTACGAGTATACGAAGTATAGGGTTTAAGGTTCGGGTTAGAACTGAAAGTCAAGTTCATCCAGCCATCTATACAACCTTGGAGCGGAGGCGGTGGCCGGGCAGTATAAAAGAGGAAACAACGCGATTGGTCGCAGGATAGTGGCGGGGGGTGGTGGGGGCGCGAGGGGGGGGGGGGGGTACCGACATTCATGCATGGCCGTAGTCGTATGACCAAGACCCTCGCATCCCTACAATGCCGGGACGGAGTATGTCGGGTTCTTCACCGACCAGGCAGACATTGCTACTGTAGCACCAAGCTTTGCAAAGGGGGGGCGTACTCATTTTTTTTCTTGCCTTAAGTCATTCGACTATTGACCACGCATCTCTCTCGACAATAAGCACCGTCCCTACTCCGGATAGAGACACCGGGGGGGGGGGGGTGCTTGCAGTTACAAAAAAAAACTGCCAAGACGTACGTACGAGGAGACCGGTCTGTTTGGGCGGCGTCAAGGCCTATTTCGGCTTTAATCCCTTAAGAACTGGTCCCCCGTTTTTGGGGACAAACTACTTGAAAGTCGTACGTAGTGTGGGATAAGTTTTTCAGTTCGGAATGGGTTAATACGCTATTACGGGGGACCGTAGTAATCAGAACCAAATATGGTGTGTAAACATTAGGGGGGATGTATGATTTTTTTGGTCCATCGTGGGTTATGATTCCTCTTCTTACTGCACTAACCCACCCTGAATACGAAGCTTTAAGCTTTAGCCTATTCCGGGGTCGGTCGGTTAAGGGGCGAAACCACGGTTTCCCACGATACTGCAATAACACAGGTTGGATTACTCCGGTAACATTCCGTCGTCGCATTAATTCGTATATAGTTTGGGACCAATGAGGCCTCTCTGCTGCGATCAGCCGGAGACTCTCACCCAGGGCTACTACCCCCGCGTTGATTGGCCGGTAATCAACGCGGCACCTCGTCGCAGAGAGTAGTTAGTACCCTGGTAATAGAGAGTCAGGGTAGAAAAAATCATGTATATAAGGGGCGAGCAGTCTCTTCAAAATAGAATCGCCTGGGCTAACCCCAGCCTCGATCTAAATCCCCCATCCTTTGATATCCCGGGGCAGCGAGAAGAGCTCGTAGTTGATTGTGATCTGCTGCGTTGTAGTGCTGCTGCTGTGCTGGACGAGTCGCTGCAGCGCTCTTCTATCAACACACATGGACGCGACTAAACCAGCAACATTTGGGGTACAAGCGTACCTCGCTCTCGGCCTCTCGGTATCCAGATACCCACAACAAATCATCGAACATTTGTTTCAAAGTCATTCATGGGTAAAAGTGTAAAGTGTTTAGTATTAATAGTCGTAATGCACAATTCAAGGGAAGATCCCTTCGTTGTATATACCAGGTATTCATAAATCCGTACCAGAGGTATGGTGTAAAAATGATATGATGACCCTAACCCTAACGTTCAGCCGGTCGCCGCGGTAGGCTAGCAGGTAACCGCGAAGCCTGTGGAAGTCGAGATCGTGAGTTCGAGCCCCCCCGAGTGCATGCTCGTATGAACTTTTTCTCGCAAAAAAAAACAAAACATATATTAAAATTAAATATCTTGACTAGCGGAAAGCGCGAGAGCGCGAGTAGGCAAAAATTCGATGAAAATCGACGAGCGTTGGAAAGGCTGAACCCTCTGCGCGATAAAAACCAAGGCAGGAACCGTAGTGGGGGAGGAGGGAGAGGAGCCTACTTTGTGACCCCGGATCTGAGTTACGACTAGGGAGGGAGAAAGACGGAAGTGCGAAGATAATAAATGGGATGAAAAAAAAAAGTTGCGAAATGAAATGACCACTTAAGCAAACAAAATACAACGCACCTTGCTGGCTGGCTGACCTAAGGCGATTAGTACCCTGGTAATATAGAGCCACGGTAGAAAAAAAACATGTATATAAGGGGCGAGCAGTCTCTTCAAAATATTCACGAATACTGTACCCTATGGTATGTACGGCCTACACGTACGTATAGACTGCCTTCTGCTTTACCAGGTAAGCACTACTGCCTTACACGAAAACAAAACGAAGGTTTCGACAATCGCCGGCTCTTTGCGTGTGTGTTGTGTTCGTTGTGTGATGTACGCGTTATGGGTGTGGCATGCACAGCAGTAGTAGTGTGTTGTCGGTGCAGTATGGTGTTGTGTGTGTTGTGGGCCTAGTATATTGTTGTGTGTTGTGGGCGCAGTATGGTGTTGCGGGCCCAGTATGGTGTTGTGTGTGTTGTGGGCGCAGTATGGTGTTGTGTGTGTGTTGTGGGCCCAGTATGGTGTTGTGTGTGATATGGGCCCAGTATAGTTTGTGTGTGTTGTGGGCGCAATATGGTGTTGTGGACCCGGGATGGTGCTGTGTGTTGTGCACCCACCTGTTGGTGTCCGCCAGCAGGCTGAAGTTCAGGCCCAGGTCGGCGATGAAGTCGGTGTGGCTGGCCTCGCTGTCCGCGCTCACGCCCAGGACTACGCAGTCCAACGCATCGTACTCGCTCTTTAGGTCGCGAAACCTGTCGCGCGCGCGCAAACAAAGAAAAAACGAAAATAAACGAATCGAATCGAATCGAATTGAATCGGAGAAAATAAAATGAAAAAAAAACGGGAGCAAGAATAATGAGAAAACAAAACAAGCTTATGATATAATAATACCTGGTAATCTTCGTACAACGACCGGAAAAACAAGGGTAAAACAAAAAACGAAACAAAAAAATTGGAAAAAAAAACGAAACCAAAACGAAATAATGAATAAAAAAAACACAAAAAACAAAACAAACAACAAGAGTTACGGCGACGATCCGATCGGATGCGCTCGACCGCTGTTGCACAACGAACGAACAGCACACAGCAGTTTTTGTAATGATTTATTTCTGGCAATTTTCGACGCGTGGTTGTTTGGTTCACGCTGCTCCGGGCACAATGGAGGGGGGGGGAAAGGGAGGGGGGGGGGGTGTTGTTGTTGGAACCGGTCAAGGGTGTTGGAGAGAAAGTCCGCACCAAGAATGTTGTTTTACCGTGCGCCCGAGCCTGTTAAGTAACGAGTACTACAGCAGGGCAGTATATACTCCCCGCGTTTCTTGTCTGTTCTACCTCTTCATTCATTTTTGTGGGCACTGGCTGGCTGCTATACGTTATCGTATCGTACGGCAAAACCTTGTTCTTTCCTTCTCTCGCTCGAACATACACACTCCCAAAGGTCGGTGTAGATAGGCATGAACTCGGCGTTTCTTGTCTCTTCGTCCACTCGGTGGGTGCAACAGCAGTACTAAACTGTAGTATGTAGTGCTGCTAAACACATCTTCTCGTATTGTACTTTACTTCCGACATTTAAACAAAAAAAAAAATCACTCGGCGTTTCTTATATATACGAAGTATAAACTTATATATATACTTCGTATATATAAGTATATATACGAAGTATATATATATACCAGGCATGTATACATGTTCATTCATGTTGTGGTTATCACAAAGCATCCATCTCTCGTTCAAACATATCACATGAAGGCATCTGTGCTCGGCTTTTCTTGTCCCTTCGTCCGTTTTGTGGGCACACAAGTACCGCCAACCTGCCCTCTCTCACCTATATATGCTGCTGTTGACTACTCGTAAAAACACTCGGCGTTTCAGATTACACAATAATTGTTTGTATCGGTACTTTTTTGTGAGGGTGTATTTTACGATTTTTTTTTATTATTTCGTCGAAACATAAAAGACATACTGCATGTATGTAATCGGCGTTTCTTGCATGTTTGTCCAAGTCGTGGCTACAGCAGTACGCACTTGAAAATATTACAATCTATGTCTAAACTCCGAACACAAAACATGTACATATTCTTCGTATACTCGTGCTATTAATACAGTGCGCGACAGATGTTAAGAAATATCTTGCTTTTGGCCAGACTGGAATTCATTCTTCTGTGAAAACTGGGTGTGCTCCACACTATTTTCAGTACAAAGAGGTTGCATTCTTATTTCCCCCCCCCCGAAAAAAATATCAAGTTTCAAATTCTCAATGATCAGATTCGTAACATCTGTCGCGTACGTACTACTGCTGTAAGAGCGTTTGGTGGAACCTTAATTCTTCAATTTTTTGTGGGTCTTGCATTACAAGACACCATTTTTTGCGCCGTCCGAGCATAACACACACACATTTGTTTTTGTACATTTGCGATCGGCGATTCTTGTCTCTTCGTCCTTTTTGTGGGTACCGCCTGCTCGGACGCATGCCTCCTTACATTTTTGCCTTCTGAGGGTGGTGGTCACTTAAGGAGGGAGCTCTATACCTGAACTAAAATTGCCACAGTACCCGACGAACAATTCCATGGCCTAAGTATACAATGAACAAAAACAATTTCAATATTGCAACACAAGATTGAAAAATCGACGACGATTTTGGGTTATAACCCCTTAAGAACTGGTCCCACGTATTTGTGGACAAACTACTTGGGATTAGTGTGGGATAATTTTGTTCAGTTCTGAATGGGTTAAGGAGCCCGATCATTCAGAACGCATTTCAGCCAAATAACGGTACAGTACCTTTATCGTACGAGCACGCGTCTGCGGTATGCCCCCCCCCCCGCCAACAAGAAACACAAAAAAAAAAAACGTCAGCAAGGCTTACCACTTATTCATTGCGACACCTCTTTTTTTAACTACGTTGAGCAGAGGTTTTTGCATACCCTGGTAGGGTTTTACTGCTGTGGGGCTCGCTCGCTGCTGAGCACGAATTATTATTCCAATTTTCTTAGGGTCCTCCAAAAAGTGACCCTCATCTTCTAATAAAGGCGTTTTCTTATTCGTGGGCATGGTACTGTGTACCAGGTATGGGCCATGACAGTCATTTTTTATAGGCTATGACAGCATTTGTTGTACTGCTGTCACAGCCTACACACTGCTGTAGGTTGCGACAGTAGGAACACGACGTACTGCTGCAGCCATACAATCCCGTCTCTCGCCCCAAGCGTGTAACATAGAAATATTCACTCGGGCGTGTCTTGTTTTTGGTCCTTTCATTTTGCGGGTCTTATGATACTATTAATACTAAAAAACGTAATTATTTCGCCGTCCACAAAACCACGATCTAAATAAATACGAGTACGTAGTAGCAGGTGCAGCAGCAGCAGCATTAAAATAGTGTAAGCAGTATAACAGCAGCAGCAGTATTAAAACAGCGTGAGCAGTATAACACCAGCAGCAGTAGTAATAAAATAGTGCAAGCAGTGTAACAGCAGTAGTAGTATTAACATAGTGTAAGCAGTATTATAAATAGTAGCAGCAGCAATAGCAATACCACCACAACCACCACCACCACATACGGGCTATGTACGCCGGTAATAAAAATGACTGTCATGGTCCATAGTCCACCACCACCAGCAACAACAACACGGACAAACTCCCCAACCATGGTGATCGGTGCAACCGCACGCACACTCACGTGATAGCCTCTTTCGTGCAGCCCGACTATATACGAGTAGCAGGCGCCAAATATTCCGGTTTTTCGCAGCAGCAGCAGCAGCAGCAGCAGCAGCAAAGAGCGTCGCCGCCAGCCCAAGGGTAGGAAACCCGGATGTTTTCGGGCCGCGGAAAAGGTGTCGCCCGTGTAATGTCACCGGCGGACAACGACACCGACGGGCAATGATACCGACAGGGAATCAAAAGCAGGGCATGGGTCGCGAATCGAAAGAAGGGATTAGGGAAATGGGCGAGGCAAGGCAAGGCAAGGGAACAGGTTGTTCACGGTTTGTGACCCGACACGCGGGTCGAGTCAGGACGTTTTCAACATCTCACGGGTCGGGTCGGGTCGGGTCGGGTCAGGAGGTCTTCAAGAGCTCACGCGTCGGGTCGGGGTCGGCATAGGTGACCCGACCCGACCCGACCCAGCCCGACCGGCGAGGTTTGGCCGCACCCGTGAACAGTCCTGAAAGAACTACTCTATAGAAACAGACACATAGCGCAAGCAAACATAGCCACAAAAATACACATGTACTCCCAATAATACACGCAGGCGCAAATTCACGAAGAAAACACACAAACAGACGCAGAGTTTAGACTAAACACACCAAAACAAAATAAAAAGGTAAGTACCAAAGACATACAATGAGTGTGCCAGTAATTTTATTAGTTGCTTCTTTTGCGGCGACGATGTAAAGGAACCGTCGCGTTCACCATCAGCCCACCAGTTGTCGAATAACACGTACTACTTCGTATAACATGCATGCGGTGGGAGAGGCGCCTCGGAGTACGTAGAGAGGAGACGACTGCAAAGGAGGGGGAGTAAGGTGCGGCGATGGCGCATGCCAAAAGAGATCGAGTGATCGGCGATGAGAAGGGAGGGAGTGATTTTCGTGATCATGATCATCATGATCATTGTCCTCCTGGGAGTGATTTTCGTCATCATGACCATTGTGAATGTTGTCCTCCTCCTCGGCATAATTATCAACACGATCATCGTCCTCCTCTTCATCATGAACATCATGATCACCGTCTTCCTCCTCTTCCTCCTCCCCCTCATCATCATCATCATCACCATCGTCGCGACCGCGCAGTCACCCTCCCTCCCTCCCTCCCTCCCTCTAGGCGCTACGAATACTCATACGACTACGTCCTTGCATGATAATGAGTATCTCCCCTCCCCTCCCTCTCTCCCTCCTCCCCCCCTCCCTCCTCCCCTCTGCAGCTCACTTATTCCCTCTGTAACTCCCTCTGCACCCCCCCCCCTACCTCCCGCTCCCTCCCGCTCCCTCCCCCTCCCCCCCCAAATAGCGTCCTATACTATATACAGGTTGGGTTGGCGTCGATTGGCAACGGCACTGTGAAACATGTCGCTCACTACATAAGCTAGACCACCAGGGTACCGATATTTTGTTTTTTGGGCGGTTGATCACAGCTGGCGGTCGAGTTAGATAATTTGTGCGGGGTGGATAACCTTTGCTCCGCACAAGGGGAATTATCGTATAACGTAGTGTTTATGGTACGGCATCCACGAGTCCAGTTACATAGTACTCCCATTGCTGTCTTTGCAAGTGGCCACACCGGAAATTAAGTTAACTTATTGAAGCTGTCATCCAAATGCAAGTCCGCCTCACAAGCGGTTCTTAGTAGGATGCACAGCTCACCCTTCATGCGACTCGCCGAACACCTCACGGCGCTTCGCGCTTGGTGCTAGCAATGTCTACCTGGTCGGTGAAAACCCGACATGCTCCGTCCCGGCACTGTAGGGATGCGAGGGTCTATGGTCATACGACTACGGCTATGCATGAATATCGACTACACCCCCCATAACAGCACGCGGCACTTCTTGGCTTTCGTTTTTGGCAAGGTCTTGGAAAGTTGGGAGGGGGGGAAGGGGGCGTACTCATTTGTCGCTTGCCTTACGTAGTAATTTGACCATTCACCCTGTCAAGACGGAAGGGGAGGGATGGGGGGGGTCCTCGCGTTTGCTGCGAAGCCGTGTGTTTTGTGACGTCGGGTCGTGTCCAATCGTGGTGCAACCGAGGAAGGGTACGGGGTGGGGGCTGAAAGTGCCGTCGATTTTGTGTGTTCTAGGGAAATCAGTTGAGAAACGAAAAACAAATCGAAACAAAATATACCGCACGGGAACATAAACAAGAAAATAAAACAAAACACAAGACGAAACAACACAAAACAACACAAAACAAAACAAAATATAAAAACAACAAAAAAGAAAACTTGGGTTTGTTTGTTTTGTTTTGATCATGTAACTACTGTAGTTCGTATGAGTTTTTGGCAGTTTTCGTTTCTTGACCAGTATTCCCCCGAACAAGGTAAAAAGTCAACAGCGTTTGCCAGTCAGCGGCGCTTGCCAATCCGGCCCCCGTTTTTTTGTTCCGATTCAAACATACATACAAACGAACAAATAAACACAAAACAAAACACAACAAAATAGGAGAGACTAAGAAAAAACGAGACAACCGGGAACAAAAACATAAACTAGAGCACCACGAGTATTAATAGACCAAACACATTGGAAAAATCGAAAAACAAAATAGGAACAGGAATGCTGTGGTACAAACAAAACCACACAAAAACGAAAAAAACAAACACAGCGGAAGAGAGCCCGCAGATAGACGGGCAGATCGACCGACAAAAATACCAACCGACCGACCGACCAACCAACGGACCGACCGGCCGACCAACGGACCGACCCACCGGGTGATCGCACCATCGTATCACCTCACACATCGTAGCATTCTTGAGGGGAAAATCAAAATTGCACCATCATGTTTCTTTGACCGCCAAAAGAAAAGAAAAAAAACGAATGTGACAAGCAAACAGACTGGCATAAAGAACTACCTACCGACCGACCGACCAACCGACCGACAGACCGACCGACGTAGTGATTTCCCTAAGGTAGTGGCCCCTCACCGTGGCGTGTTTTTGGGGGGTAACTTTAAATTACATCCCACATTGCTTTTGGTCCTTGAAAACGAAAGCCAGATGAACTGAAACGATGTAAAACCAGACTGACATACAAACAGACCAACCGACCGACCGACATACCGACCGACCAACCAACCAACCAACCGACAGAGCGACCGACCTACCGACCGACCAAGCAACTAACCGACGGAGCGACCGACCGACCGAGTGATTGTACAATATAAATACCGGGGTAAATTACATCCCACATTGTTTCTGGTCCTTGAAAACGAAAGCCAGATGAACTAAAACGATGTAACACCAGACCGACATACAAACAGACCAACCGACCGACCGGCCGACCAACCGACCGACCAACCAACCAACCGACAGAACGACCGATCTACCGACCAACCAAGCAACTAACCGACGGAGCGACCGACCGACCGACCGAGTGATTGTACAATAGAAATACCGGGGTAAATTAAATCCCACATTGTTTCTGGTCCTTGAGAAAACGAAAGCTACAGTAGATGAACTAAAACGATGTAAAACCAGACCGACATACAAACAGGCCAACCGACCGACCGGCCGACCAACTGACACCGACCGACCAACCAACCGACAGAGCGACCGATCTACCGACCAACCAAGCAACTAACCGACGGAACGACCGACCGACCGAGTGATTGTACAATAGAAAGACCGGGGTGAACTACATCCCACATTGTTTCTGGTCTTTGAAAACGAAAGCTAGATGAACTAAAACGATGTAAAACCAAACCGACATACAAACAGACCAACCGACCGACCGACCGACCGACATACCGACCGACCAACCAACCAACCTACAGAGCGACCGATCTACCGACCAACCAAGCAACTAACCGACGGAGCGACCGACCGACCGACCGAGTGATTGTACAATAGTAATGCCATTGTATACATTATTGTAAATACTCATTTAGCTCTCACTATGATAAACCTGGTACCACGTACGTACCTGGCAGGTAGAGAATTCGGTGCGTACAAAAACTGTCATTAAATTTGGAGACCACCCTGACGCGCGGATTGTAGTATCCCACCAAACGCTCGCAAAGCTGTGTATTGAGACAACAACCCCCCCCCCCCCCGATATTTCATCAGCAGCTTTGTTTCAATATTTTCTTTTACTTTTCCCCCCCAAAAATCTCCCCTCTCCCTTCTCTCTCACCGTGGCGTCTTTGGGGTAGAAGTACACGACCACATTCTTCTGGCCCTTGAACGATGCCAGAGTCACTTCAGTGCCGTCCTGGTCCTTCACCTCGAATGCCGGGGCGTCGGAGCCGACCTGTTTGTGTGTTTGTTTGTTTGTTTATAGTTTCGTTTTTGGGGAGAAAAGCAAAACCAAAAACGTTTTGAGTTGTTTTTAACCCCTTTAAGAACTGGTCCCCCGGTTTTGGTGACAAACTACTTGGGATTAGTGTGGGTCAAGTATTTCGGTTCTGAATGGGTCAAGCTTTCAGACAGAACGAAAAACAAAATATGTACACAGCAGTGTCGCGGTTTCGGGCGAAACAAAAAACAGCGTACCAATATGTATGTACTATAAAATACAAGGATCGTTTAAATATTAAGGCTATATTCAAACGGTCCTTATATTTCAGTACAGAGGGGTAGATACTTCGAACATGTGTAAGTACCAGAGGCATCTTCTTGAGCATATTGTCACATTTTTTATTCAGGCGGCCCTTCCAGGTTCGGGGCACGCCGGAGGCCCGCCGGCACACTACTATGTACGGCCCCCGTTTGGGCCCCGGCCGGGCTTCGTGGCACGTGCTCTGGGCGTTCGAAGTTCGAAGTCGCTCGAGCTGGCAACGTTTCCAGGCATTGTATTCCGCCGCCCGGCCGAGCCAAAGAGACCCATGGAAATCCCAAATATCAGCTTCGTGTTTCGCTCTGCTGCTGCTGCTGCTGCTGTATCTGCTGTTGTATCTGCTGTTGAACCACACCGCCCTCAAAACCTCCATGCTTTGAGCCAGCCGCGCTTCAAGATTTTCTCTTTGTGGACGCCACGAACCTCTTTGTGACCGTTTCATGAAATGGTGCTTGTTTGTGTGGTGGAACGGAAGGCTTGCACCGCGCGCGCACCCCAAGCAACGCGAGACCGGCAAGTACCGACCCCCCCGCCCCCTCCTCCCTCCTTACCTCTTCCCCCTTGCCCCAAACTCGTTCCCTGCTCTTCCTCACCCCTCCCCCATGCTCCGTCTCGAAAGGGATGCGTGGTCAATGGTCAAATGACTAAGGCAAGCAACAAATGACTTGCCCCCCCCCCCCCACGTCATATAAATATATGATATATTTATAGGTTGGGTTGGCGTCGGTTGGCAACGACGCTGTAAAACACGCCACTCGCTGCGTGAGCTAGACAACCAGGGTGCCGTTTTTTTTGTTATTTTTTTTGGCGGTCACCAAAGCTGGCGGTCGAGTAGATATTTGTGCGGGGTGAGAACCTTTGTTCCGCACAAGGGGAATGGTCGTATCACGTAGTGTTAATATGGTAAGGCGTCCGCGAGGCAGTTACATAGTAAAACCCATTGCTGTCTCCGGAAGTGGCCACACCAGAAATTAAATTAACTCATTGAAGCTGACATCCATATGCAAGTCCGCCTCAGAGGCGGTTCTTAGCATGATGCAGCTCACCCTCCATGCGACTCGCCCAATACCTCACTGCATTTCGCGCTTGGTGCAAGCAATGTCTGCCTGGTTGGTGAAAACCCAACGCGCTCCGTCCCGGCATTGTAGGGATGCGAGGGTCTATGGTCATATGACTACGGCCGTGCACAACATGAGTACACCCCCCCCCCCCCCCCCCCGGCGGCGAAGCAGGAAGGGGATAAGATTAGCAAAAGGTTTCTCTGTAATATATGGAAACAACGTAATGAGCGCCCAAGTGTTGGAGGTGTCTCTATTAGGAGTAGGAACGGTGCTCCGTCTCGAAAGGGATGCGTGGTCAATGGTCAAATGACTAAGGCAAGCAACAAATGAGTACGCCCCCCCCCCCCCCCCCCCCCCCCCCCCGGTGCTCCGTCTCGAAAGGGATGCGTGATCAGTGATCAAATTACGAAACCAAGCAACAAATGAGTACAGCCCGGTCTCCTACCCTCTGCCCACCTCACCCCCCACTCCCCTCCCTCCTCCCCCTCCATTTTTTACCTTGAGGTGTTCCATTCCCATTTTCAGGCCCTGCGTACGGTTGGGTAAGATCATTCGTTCGACCAGCCGCGACCATTCGTTCGGACATTGGAACGGCATTTGCAGTTGCATTTGCAGTTGCGCATGCAAGCAGGGTGCAGCAGTTGCAGGGCGTAAATGCATTTTCGCCGTTTCGCCGATTCAGGGTGGATGAAGGACGTACCGACGGCAGACACGACGGCCGGCGACGGACGGACGGACGGGCGGACGGACAGACGGGAGGGCAGACAGACGGAAGGAGGCGTGCGTAGAGGGGAAGTAAAGGCGAGGGCAACGAGGGTCAGGTGGGCAATATTGTGGTCGTTGCCATTGCCGTGGCTAATACTGCTGCTGCTGCTGCTACTGCTGCTGCTGCTACTGCTGCTGCTACTACTACTACTACTACTACTACTACTACTACTACTACTACCACCACTATCAGTACTACTATTGCTACTGCTACTGCTACTGCTACTGCTACTGCTACCACTACTACTACTACTACTACTACTACTACTACTACTAATATACCACCACTACCACATACAGACTAGAGAACACAACCATCTCGTCTCCTGCCGCACTGTGTCTTCTCTTCTCCATGCTTCCGCCACTACTATTCATACATGGGCTCAAGTGTGGAAATCGTAGGTCGTTGGGGAACCGCGTGGTTTCCAGCACAATGAGAAGGGTTGGCGTTACTTGAAAAAAAAAAACACCAATCCTAATCCTAACCCTAACTAACCCCCACCTCCGCCTGATTGCACCTACTACCAGTACACTGTTGTAACATTTCGTCGACGCTTTTACTCGTACATACTGTACCGTATATACCGAAAACAATCGTTGAGTTCGCACAGGGGTGTATTTTTTTTTTCCATCTCCAGCGGTCGATTTTACCAAAACGGGAAGGCTGTCAAATACAATACAGTACCGAACAACAAAGTGTGTTCGGAAAGATCTGGGATGGGATCGTTTTTCAGGACTCGATTTTTCCAGAACTTGAAGGTTGGCAATACCGAACACGACATTTTCCGAAATATCTGAGGTGCGATCGTTTTTCAGGACTCGATTTTTCTAGAACAGGAAGGTTGCCAGTACCGAACAAGGTGTTTTCGGAAACATCTGGGGGTGCGATCATTTTCCAGCACTCGATTTTTCCAGAACGGAAAGGTAATAAAATACCGAACACGGTGTGTGTTTTCGGAAATATCTGCGGTGCGATCGTTTTTCAGGACTCGATTTTCCCCGAACTTGAAGGTCGCCAGTACCGAACACGGTGTGTATTTTCGAAAATATCTGGGGGAGCGATCGTTTTTCAGGACTCGATTTTTTCAGAACTGGGAAGGTTGCCAACCAATGCCGAAGGACAACAAGGTGTGTGTTTTCGGAAAGGTCTTGTCTGGTTGAGAGCCTTCCGAAAATACAATGTTCCGACTATATTGTTATAGCACCCTTAGCGAAGTCGAGAAAACGAGCGCTGAGAAACGATCGCACCCACCCCTGTGCTAACTCAACGCTCTTTACGGTACTTTAGGCAACTCGTGAATATATATTTGGGATTAGGGAGGACTATCTGTCACAGCATAACACCGCACTCATACTTGTTGTCCCCTCGCCCGTCTCTCAAGGCCGTAGTTTTTGCGTGTCTCTTGCCATCCCTCCTTCGGGTTTGTTGTCGTCCTTGCGATACCCAAACTCCTGTACAGTATACCTTGGACTTCTATGTACAATAGTAGGTTCCGCTCCAATTGTCCTGTGGACACGCTGTGGTGTAAACGTGCAAGCTGCCCGGACAGCGGCAGGACACCCGCCTCTATAAACGCCGCCTCGCGAGAACGCTCCACCCCCGCCGTGGCCACACGGATGCTGTCAACCCTTACGTTTCTGCGTGAGACATTTGCAGCAGGCTTCCACACCACGTGCTCCATGAGAACACCTATGGTCGTACCGTCCATGTTATGACTTGCCACCCCTCCCACTCGGCACAGGGGTGCATCGTATACCACTTATCCTCCATGCCCGCCGCCCGCAAAACGGGTCTGGAGGTTGGTGGTCATCCGCGCCGGCCTCAACGCCAGTTCCCCCTCCCTCTCCGCCTCCTAGATCACTCGGGAAACAGGAATCCTGGACCCTCTGCGAGTGACACCATTGTACGGATTCCGCCGCCGGTCGGTACCCTTACCACGGCTGCGACCGCGCGAATTTCGCCGGCAATCTAGGTTCTTCCTTACCACGACCGCTTTGGGGGGAACTCTTCGCAACGTCTTCCCCGGGCAGGAACTTGAAAAGTGAACCCCTCGCCTCCCGCCATCCGCAACACCTGTGACGCAGCCGTTGCTGAGCCCCTATATACTGAGACGTATCATAGTTGGACGACCAGCCGAGCCAAAGAATGGTACCCGCGCACAGGTCCGGCTTGCTGTCGAGCTGTATCGCCCGACCCTTTGCTTTATAGCTAAAACCCGTCGCGATACCCACCGAACCGAAAAACGGACGCGTTTTCCCTGCAAGTTTTCCTCCCGCGCCCCGTACGGTACCGTAAAAGAGCCGTTGAGTTCGCACACAGGGGTGCGTTTTTTTTTTTTCAAGCGCTCGTTTTCTCGAAAACGGAAAAGGGTGCTATTTCGCATCATAAAAGCCGAACATGATACTTTCGGAAAGGCTCTCTCGACCAAGATTGTTCGTGTTTCCCGAATACACCTTGTTTCGGTACTTTTCAGCAACCTTGCCGCTCCGGAAAAATCGAGCCCTGAAAAATGTAGATCGCACCCGCTGTGCGAACTCAACGCTCTTTTGCGGCAAAACGTGCCACCACCCTCCAGCGCTGCCCCAAGGTCAACTTCGGACCGTACGGACTCGGCGCGGTCCTTCTCTTCGGTATGCGGTTGGGGAGCGACACCCCTGAGAATGTGCATCTCGCCGGTACGGGGACTCGCATGATCGTGTCCCCCGATACTCGTCGGTGGGGAACTCGAACACGCTCACGCCGTCCTTGAGGCACGACAGCAGTTGTGCTTTTTGTGGGTGGCCCCGCATTAATACCGCTTCCCAGAACTTGTAACGTTAGCTCAAGCCCCCCTGGGATAAAGCCCGCTCCGTCTCACGTTCCCGCATCGTGCATGGACGCTTCCCGCAGCGGCACGCGGGCCTGGCTTGACTTCCGTCGAACGGGCTTCGCTCTACAGCTGTCCCAGAGAGACATGAAGCGTAGCGGCTCGTGACGCGCGTCCCCACCCAACATTGTTCCTCGGCGGACAGAGCTGGGGGGGGTGGCCGGGAACGTAACTCGTACTGCTTGGTGCCTGCGCCTTAGGTTCGCGCGCCATATGTATGTATGTCGGCGGACCTTTTCGTGGGCAATACGGCATGAGGTGCATGTGTGTTTGTCGCTAATACCACCAGTGCCACATGCAGACTAGAGGAGATACTCGGCTCGTCTCCTGAACTGAGTCTTCTCCTTCGCACCCCCCGTTACTACTAGTAATATATGGGATCATTGTATATAAATCGTACGTAGTTGGAAACCATGCTGTGTTTGTCCAGCGTTATGAGAAGAATTATTAATACGAAGCGTTACAAAAAAACGCCGACAACGTTTTGACGTAACCCCCATCTCCGCCTGGTACACAATGATTTCCACTCTGAATAAAAAAATCAAAATATATATATTAGTCGTACAAGTATATATAAAGTTACACCATTATTCCACGCTGAATCGAATATACTAAAATCATACACTGGGTACCGATATCCAATAGAAGTGTGGTACAGGCCGAAAACACCTATCTTAACTATTAATAGCTTTCTCTTGTATCCACACAGTGGAATATATATAGTTCGCATAGGTTTAGCGTAGGCGGGTCTAGTCGATTTGGCCTCTCTTCACCGCACTCTTCTCTTATATAGCGTACCCTCTCTTAAGTCGCGGTACCCACTGTATTATATGTATGTATGATACTAGTACTTGGTGCCATAGTTGTTCCACTCTGATATGCTATGGTTGGCGGACGGCCGGGCGCAGATAAGGACTGCGGCAGCACCAAGCTCTCCGTTGCTGCTGCTACTGACAGATCTTACCAACATATTTTATATTTTTCTTCGTGCAGTAGCACGACGACAGGCAGCACCAGCAGCACCAGCAGCAGCACCACCACCAGTAGCAGCAGAAGTAGTAGCAGTAGCTCTTGGGGAGATCATTTGTCGTGATAAACATCACATGACTACCAATCACCACCATGCGTAATCTGCATGGTGGTAATATCATCACCATGCCTACTCTGCATCGAGATACTTTTACAGTTAGTATGTATACCATCGACTTTCACTGATATAGTTACATAATTATAGAAAGGAATTATCGTATATACTAGCAAAGATGAGCTTCGACGAAATCCTCGAGCTCACAGCTGTTGTTTTTTAATTTTTGAATATATAGTCGGCAGTTAAATATTATGCATGGAGGAGGTATCGTGGTGATTTTATAAATTTGCCATCGAGTTCCACTGGTATATTTACATAAAGCAGATATCGTGCATAGTCGACAGAGTTCATTATTCTGCACGGTGATAATATCATCACCATGCCTACTCTGCATCTTGATAACTTTATAATTTGCCACCAATTCTCAATGGCAAAAATACTCACAGCAAGCAGTTATCGTAGTAAACAGAGTGCTTGTTACAATCTACTGCTGTCTGTAGCTATTCTTGTGCGCCTTTCAAGTAAGTATTGGATTAGATGAGGCCTCCTGCCCCCGTCGGCGGTCCTACCCATACTTCCGCTCTTCCCGGTCCCCCAAGCTCTTGGTCTCTGGCCGGCAGTCTGCTGGCTCGCCCAAACTCATTGTATCTCTCAAAAGCCTACCGCCTGATTGCGCGAAGGAAGATTTTCGTGCGGGATCCGTACGAACAATTTATTGTGTGCCAAGTGGGATCTGAATGAACATGGCTCTTTTTGCGCACATACACTATGTTTCCCGGGGCGAGATTTGCATGATTCTGCTCTTCTTACGCAACATCTCATGACGGAAAATGACGCATGCTGAGGAACAGGTGCGCCAATTTTGTTATGAGATCCCTCACTTGAGGAGCTGTATACTATTGCAGTACGAGTAAGTCACAAAAAAAACTGAGTTTCAAGAAACTCAAATTGCGACAAAAAAGGATGATATTCCAACGAATTCGGGTTAAGGAGCTCCGCCATTCAGAAAATGTTCGCCTTATAAGGCAAAAAAAAAAAGAGAAAACGGCACCACACACGTAGGAAGGTCAGAATGAAAAACAAACCGGATCGCTGTGATCACAGGACGAGATGAGCGAAAACCATTTTTTCGTTTTTCGTTTTTTGTTCCCTTTTTTAACTTGGTTTTAGAGACCCCCCCCTGTTTTTTTTTCGCTGTTGGGGGGGGGGGTAATTAAAAAAAAAGTTGACTTATTGTTTTCTGGGATCACAACGGTCCGGTTCTTCCCTCCAATATAGGGGGGGGGGGTGTGGTGGCGATAACTTTTTCTTCTGTGCGCCCTTGCCTTATAAGGAAAAAAAAAGTGCTAATAATGCCCCCATCGTAGCACGGGCCAATTATACTGGTAAGGTCTATTTCCGGGGACCATAGTAAATAGGACCAAATACTGTTAGTAAAAATAGGAAAGTATATAGGTTTTTGTCTGTACCGTAGGTCCTATTTACTACATTAGCCCACCCCGTAATAGATGGTCTACTGTAGTTCGTGGCCTGCCGTCGCTCTGTGTGGTGTGAAATATTCAGGGTATACCTCCTTCGGCTTGCGGCGGCTATAGTTTCTTCTGCTTCTTCTTCTTCTTCTTCTTCTTTTGTTTTTTGTCTGATCGTCCCTTTTCCTTTTCCAGCTCCCCCCGCATGAGCTTTAACACTCGGCGACCTTCTGAACAACCTAATCGTGTCGCTGTTAATAATGGACCCACAACCCAACCCCACCCAATCCAAACCCAAATAACCCAAACCAATCAAACCCGACCCCAGCCCAACATTATTATCATTGTGTTGTAATCCGGCGTTGGTGTGTACGCGGCCTAAAATGGTTGGAATCCGGAAGTGTTTGGTAACTAGTAATATATTGTGACAAGCCGTGGTCACAACAGCTGTCTACAGCAATAGTATCATAGCACTAGCCGTCTAAATAAGAACCCAGCGTTTTTGGCCTAGACTATATTTCTTACTTAAGAAACGGTGTGTTCCGCGCTAATTTTTCGTGCAACCGTTCCCGATTTTCTTATTTCCTCGTATACTCAAGGCGGGGGGTTATTACGGGTTTCTTTACAAGTGGGCAGGTAGTAGTGCAGCCTTCTTCCCCGGGTAAATTTCCTCGAAATTTACCCCGAGTCAGTCATGGTATTGCTGGGGGTTCGTCATTGCCAGTGCCCGTCCGTTTTCACTCACTTTTTTGCGAACGCGAGTGATTTCGCAGCTTCGGTGCCGTAAGAATGGCGCACCGAAAAATTCCTTGTCAACCAAATGCAGAAGTACACCCCAGCCGGGACTCGAGCCCCAGCGCAATCACCAGCGGGGTGGTAACAGTCTTTTACCACTAGGCTACAGCTGTCAACCCTACCCTGCTTACACTTATTTGTGGAACGTGTGCCTGGTATTAATTAACAAACTAAATAGATATAGGAAGGGTCAACACGGGCTCGAGGCGCGACTGGATGTCGCTGTCGCTGGGTATACAGAATAGCCCATTTCATTTGAACACAGCAGCAGCAGCAGCAGCAGCAGCAGCAGCAGCGACAAAAATAAGCAGCAACACAAACACCGACACCAGAAACAACACCAACAACAAACAGCAACCGGGGAATTGACAACAACAACAACAACAGGGGAGTTGCTAATTTCGGTGGCATGTATGTTGGTGGTACTTTTATCGCCGGTGAGCGGCAGGAAAAGCTTCCGCTAGTGCTACCAGTACTAACGATAACACCTTCACCTTGTTATCCAAGTATTGCGACATTACGACCGCAAATATGGGAAGTGCGGTCTTACCAGCACGAAATAAAAAACAATCTGTTGACCACTTTCAGTAGAGGGGGTAAACAACGAAAAACGTTCCAGGTGAAAACGTGTGGAGCAATCGCAATTCGTACACCCGTTTCCCCCCAAGTACGCAATTACCCCCCTCCCCACCCCCCCTATTCATATACGAAGTATATACTGGCATATATTTATAGGTGGGGTTGGCGCCGGTCGGCGACGACGCTATAAAACATGCCTCTCACTGCGTGAGCTAGACAACCAGGATACCGTTTTTGTTTTTTGTTTTTGACGGTCACCAAGGCTGGCAGTTTTCTTAGATCATTTGTGAGGGGTTGAGAACCTCAACTCCGCACAAGGGGGATGATCGTACCACGTAGTGCGTATATGGTAAGGCACCCACGAGGCAGATACATAGCAATACCCATTGCTGTCTCTGGAGGTGGCCACACCAGAAATTAAATAAATTCATTGGAGGCTGTCGTCCTTATGCAAGTCCGCCTTAGAGGCGGTTCTTAGCAGGATGCAGCTCATTTTCCATGCGACTCACCCAATACCTCACGGCGCTTCGCGCTTGGTGCAAGTAATGTCTGCCTGGTTGGTGAAAACCCACCGTGCTCCGTCCCGGCATTGTTGGGATGCGAGGGTCTATGGTCATACGACTATGGCCGTGCACGACATGCGTACACCCCCCCCCCCTCCGCTCTCCGCTGTGCTTCGGCTCGAAAGGGATGCGTGGTCAATGGTCAAATGACCAAGGCAAGCAACCAATGAGTACCCCCCCCTCGTTAGATCATTTGTGCGAGGTGGGGAGCCTTAACTCCGCACAAGGGGAACGATCGTATCACGTAGTGTGTATGGCAAGGAACCGAGGAGGCAGGTACATTGCATACCCATTTCTGCCTCTGGAAGTGGCCACACCAGAAAACAAATAAATAATTTCGAAGCTGTCATCCATTGCAAGTCCGCCTCACAGGCGGTTCTTACTAGAATGCAGCTCACCCTTCGTGCGACTCGCCCAACACGTCACGGCGCTTCGCGCTTGGTGCAACCAATGTCTGCCTAGTCGATGAAAACTCGACGTGCTCCGCCCCGGTATTGTGAGGATGCAAGGGTCTACGAGTATGGCCATACGACTACGGCCATGCATGCCATAAGTACGCCCCCCCCCCCTCTCGGTCTCGAAAGGGATGCGTGGTCAATGGTCAAATGACTAAGGCAACCAACGAATGAGTACGCCCCCCCCCCCCCCCCCCCCCCCCCCCCCCCGTTTCTGAAAGTGATATATCATTAGTTTGGGAGCACAGCAGCATGGGTACTAGTAGCACCATGTTGTGCGCGCGTTGTACACAGCAGTGTACAACCTCTCGTTCGGAGTTTCGGACACGAAAATCGTCACCTGCTTTAACCCCTAACCCAGCAGTGCTTCGTGTAGTCGATGACGTCATAATCGCCATGACATGCCGTCTTCACCTTCTCCCTGTTAAGCCCCAAAGAGGACGACGGGTGCTGCTTGCTCTCTACACGACCACATACACACCAGTACTGCACGTACCACTCTTAACGGCGGAGACATGGAGGAGGAGCTACCAACTCAAAACAAAAACTATAATGTCGACTGACACAAAACAGATCGATGGTCTGATGGACAACACCGCACGCCGCGCTGGCAAGCGTTGCGAGAGGCGAGAGGTCTGGCGGCAACTGTTATCAATAATAGTGCGCACAGGTTTAGTTTTTTTTTACCCCTTCCGGCTTTGACCGAGAGGAGGCAGCCAAACTATATAAGAGGGCCATAAAGGTGAGCCACCTGGTTATGGCCAACGTTTCTTGTCTTTAAAACTTGGTTGCTACCCATGGAAAGCGTGACCTGAAAATGGTCACGTCGTGTCGGGTCGCTTCGCCGTCGGGAAGCCTGAGATGTCTGCATCGTCCGAGCTGTTGTCAGTGTTGAACATGTCGTGAGTCGCCCCTGTAGGTTTGCGGCTTGTGGCTTGACAGGGTGCTGCGTGAAGATTTCGTCGCGTCGATCCTGCTTGAGATTTTTCTCCCATAAGACCCCCCACTCCAGTAGGTTGTTCAATGATACGCAGAACACGAGTGTTGCCGTCATGTGGCATTTATTTGACGTTGCCGTACAACTGGCGTCGGAGATGTGCATTTTGCTGAATCCTGTAGATGGCTCCTTTTCCGATCTTGCCTCACGACTGGCTTCGAAGATGTGTCCTTTGCTGAATCCCGTAAATGCTCCTTTTCCGGGGGGATGCTGATGCCGCTGGCGATTGACTTGGTAAGCTTGTCTGATGTTCCCGCACGACTGATTTCGTAGACACACATAGCAAGAAGAACCGTAGGTCGACGTGCTTTACGCTCAGGGTATAGGTGCTGATGTTTCTGGTGTTGATGAAGATAGGGCGATGGAACCGTGTGTTGAACGCTTCCGCCTCCCCCAGCCCGTTCTTTTTCTTACTCACCGTGCACCGTTTGTCCCGTTTTCGGGTTTGCAGAATTGGCTGCAGGGATCGAATGTAAATAATGCGTAACCGTGGACGGGCTCCATCTCCGTGTTGTCCAGCGTGTCGTGGCCTACGTACCCTTCTTAGTTTCCTTGGGTGAACTACGGTAAAAGTATTACTCAACTCGACTCAGCGTCGGGCTACTTCAAAATCACGCGCCCGAGCCGGGGTCGGACCGCTGAAATCACGAAACCGAGCTGCGTGGCGCCGCTGTAGAAATCATGCTGAACTGCCGTGTATAACAGCATCAACGCTGAAAGCCCGGGACTGGGTTTCGTCCGGCCGCTGGAAAAAACACGCTGAACTGTCGTGTGTAGCAGTGTCAGCGCTAAAGTCACGCGCCCGAGTCGGAGTAGGACCACTGAAACCACGGGAACCGGGTTTGGTTGGGCCGCTGCAAGAATCGCGCTGAACTACAGTGTGTAGCAGTGTCAGCGCTACAACCACGCACCCGAGTTGGAGTCGGAACGCTGACATGACGCCACCGAGCTGTGTCGGGTCGCTGAAAAAATCGTCCCCGAGCATTTGTCGGGCCGCTAAAATTAAAATTAGAGCTGTGTCAGGCCGCTGAAAGTCATCGTGAACGTGCTGTTTGTAAGCGCCTCAGGGTCGAAGCATTTGACGAGCAGAAATGATGGTTCAAAGTGGTGGTTCCTGGAGTCTCTGGTCAATGATAGATCCAGCATCCACCTGCAGAAGTAGCTCGTTCAAGGGTACAGGGAGAGCGTCTCTTTCGTGGTTCAGGGCCGTAATTCTCCCAGTGCAGTGCTCTAGCGCGAAACGAGGCTCATAACCAAATAATAATAATTAGATGAGTGCACACTCAGGTGGCCGACCGATGAGGGTTCTCCAGAGGCTAACACAGAGCCGTGGTTAGGCGAGCTCGGACATCACTGATGAGATAGAAGGCGCACGTTGGGTCGAAAACGGCGCTCGATGGGCCAAGAAAGGCTGAAGACGACGAACTTCAAAGAGCCGAGATGCGGGTGAGAAGGGTAAGCGTAGGGGTGTACAAACACTCCAGTTCCTCTGTCTTGATGATACGACAACATACACCTCGTGCGGCATGTACACCTTGTCGTACACGACTACTGTACCACTGTACCACTGCTGTAGTCGCTGCAACTCCTATTCTCCAAAACCTTGTGACGGTTTCTCTTCCAACTATAACTATTCAACTGTCACGTTACTCAGTATGCGGTGAAATTACTTCACCCGCAACGACAATGACTCTGAATGCACCTACTTGGCTTGTAGCGGGCATCAACCGAATAGATCCCTCACCTAATCTATCCTAAAACTTCTACGAAGCATTGACTCAATAGATCATGTACGGCCGATGTGTTACAGTCAGTATGCGCTAAGCTACGTACAGCATAATCTACTGCAAAAGGCACACAGGAGAAGCAACTACTGCTACAGACATAACACACAACAGCACTTGGTAGCTGCTATGCTACAGATAGAGGAAGAGTACTAACTGTGACAGCAGTGAGTAATTGTTTCTACAGCAGTACGCGCAGCAGCTACTGCTACGTGTAGACAATAAGCAGTTTCGTTTACAGGTAGTGTGAGCTACGCAACAGGCACAGCAGTAGCAGTATGATACGAGAAGTGCGGTTCTTGAGCAGTACGAATGTGCCTGTTGTAAGTTGTAATCGATTCTGGACGAACACCGCCGCTGCTGCTTGCTGCTTGCTCCACACGGTAATGCTATTTTATTTTTTATTTTTTTTTGTCCATCCCATTTATTATCTTCGCCCTTCCTTGCTCCTCCCTATTAATAGTCGTAACTCAGATCCGGGGTCACAAAGTAGGCTCCTCTCCCTCCTCCCCCACTACGGTTCTTGCCTTGCATTTTTATCGCGAGAAGACTTCAGCCTTTCCTTCCCTCGTCGACTCGCATCGAATTGTGCCTACCCACGCTACTATTAATTGGCGCTCTCAGCAGTTGATTCCGTTTTTTATTTATTTTTGCAAATAAACTCAAAAGTCCGACCCACGTGAGATTCGAACTCCAGACATCAACGTTCAGAAGCGTTCGAGGTTACCTCTATTAATAGACCATCGGGGGGATACCTGGTATCTACTGCACATCGTACAGGCCACCGATTCGGACTGCAAATGCTACTGCTGCTGCCGCTGCTGCTGCTGCTGCTGCTGCTGCTGCTGCTGCTGCTGCTGCTGCTGCTGCTGCTGCTGCTGCTGCTGCTGCTGGTCTACAGTGTTTAGTTGTACTGGTACTGCTGTGAATTACGATTGCATCGATATTGTCAGCAGAGGCAGGCCTGCAGAGACGGCGGTGGTGGATCCTTGCCTCACTACGTGCGCTGGCCCGCATGCTGCTGCTGCTGCTGCTGGCGGTTGGTGCCGACTTTTACACTTTAGTAAACACCCCGCACATCAGCAACGCAAGAACGTCTGAATCGAAGCACTGCGAAAGAGAAAACAGATGGTCGGCATGCAACATCATCACAGCCGTCGTACATCTATGGGACACAGACTACCGCGGTAATACTGCTGTTAGCTCTAAGTGCACGCAAAACAACGCACACAGCAGTAGCACGAGAACGTGTATACCTCTGTGGTACAGCAGGTAGCAGTACAATTAACATGAGCAAAGTGCGGCCAGAGGTCAGGAACAATCGAATCACGTACCGCCGCGTTGGCAGAGCTGCGTCGTTGTTGAAGGCCACCCACGGGAGCAAGCGCCACGAAGCCCGAAGCAGTACCCAGCAGAGAAAGAAGAAGGACGGGTGCACGCAAAAAAAGCATCACCATCGCTGTAGTGGAGCCCGGAACAGAGCACACAAACGCAGCCTAGAGTAGATAGAAGTGGGAGCTCGCATGACAGAAGCGGGGGAATAAAATCGGGGAAGATTATCATATTTCCCGGGTTTACAACGTGTTTGGCGTTCCGGCTCTCTCAGGTGGTGTTCTTTTCTCGCTTGCACCTTTAGGTGCTTGCACCAGCGGAGCCTCGGCAGCGCTTGTGGGGGTGGAGCGATGGGCAGACGAACGATGTGCGGAACAAATGAAGGGTGAGAGAGCGATACCGTGCGTGAAGGAAGAAAGTGTCACACGCCGCTGGTGGTTTGCTGTACGGCTGACATCGCTCGGCCACTTTTTGCTATACAAATACTTTTCCAATCTTATTCCTTGACCGTCAACACTATTAATACTACGAGTACGTATTGCTGCTGGGTGCTGCTGCACATCTACAATAGACGGGTATCAGAGTTCAGAGTTGCTTGGTTTCTCTCGTGCTAGCTAGCAGGGTTCGCGCTTCGCCTCTGTCGGCATCATGGCGGACGTATACTCCCCCCGCACAGACAGAAGAGCGTTATTAGTGCGGCTGCTCAAGTAGGTTTGTCACAACTGCGTATGATAAGAAAGTCGTCTGTACCCGACCACACGTAGACTTTTTATACTACTATTAGAGTGCAGCAGGAGGCAACGAAGAGAGTCAAAGCAAAGGCAAGTCGGTTCAAACGAACGGGCCAATCGAATTGCGGCCTCTCTGTCCCGTGCTCTGTTTGCTGTTTACGATACGACCTCTCATACGCAACGTGCACACGTGCACATATATATGATACCATACGTACGGTACTCAGTAGCGACATGTACTTAACGAGTATTAAGGGTACTCTTGTATACCGGTACGTACTCGCAGCAAGTATTAATTCCAGGCTCGGAGTATCTCCGGAGTCCGGAGTACCAGTACGGTATACGAGGTATCCCATTAGCCGCAGCTCTTCTACGTGTAAGTGCAGCAGCAGTATACCTGGCATACGCCGGTAGTGCGGTATGTACATGGCACACGTTTTATCGCTCGTGTTTTTTGCTTTTGAGCCCCTTTCGCCGGCGGTTGCTGCAGTGCTCCCAGTTTACGGTAGATATGATGTGGTACAATAGTACAGGACACCTAACAAGAAACAGGAAATCTGGTCCGGCTGGGTTTCTTATTTGATAGAAGGTGTTTTCTACACTAATTTCAAGATAACGACTCTCGAATTTCTTATTTTTACTCTAAATCTCAGCCTGGCTTTCTTATTAGCCTGTTTCTTATTACTGTACATACGTAGGTGTCCTGCACTGTGCTGTGCATGGAGCTGTACCGTTATGTGTGATGCAGTATTATATACTGGTACCAGGTATATGGAGATACGAAGCCTCTCAAGATTTACCCCCCTTGTGTATACCGGTCGGCACTGCTGCTGCTGCGCGTACCACACGCACGACACGTATATAGCAGCCCCAGACCCCCAAGCCCCCCCCACCCCCCCGCGAAACGCCGGTTGTAAGTTGTAACCCCCCATCGACAGCACGACAGCAACAGCAGAACAGCAGGTTGTGTTATTAATAATCGTTATCCCATCTTAATCTCCGTCTCCCTCGCTGCAAAAACGTATCCCACACTACGTATTTCCAAGTCGTAAGTTATCCCCGAAACGTCGCTGCAGTTCGGAGCTCGGTGTGGGTTACTCACGTACCGGTTACCGGTACAGCTGTAATTCCATGTGCTGTTTTTTTTCTGCCCCCTTAACGTTTCGATATTTCTCCTATTACAGGGGACCATAGTAAAAACTAGTAAATAGGACCAAATATTGTTAGTAAAAAATGGGTGAATATATAAGCTTTTGTGTTTACCGTATGTCGTATTTACTTTTTTTTAATTTGATTTTTCATCCTCCGGCGGATGGGTCAAAATAAAGCTTACGCCCTCCACACTTCCACGTCTCACTTCGTGTCGTGTGTCAATTCACTCCATGCCCCCTCGGAAGTATCAGCCCTTGCTGTCTACTACTCCGGAGACTTGAGCATGTTGACCCGACCTGACCCCCGAAGGGGCCCGGTGCGGTGGGGATAGCCACCCGAAGAGTAAACTCTCCGGGTAGTGTGGAACTTGCCGCAGCTCATCCACTAACAAAAACCCAGGCCA
>MEHQ01004323.1:0-60560 GCA_008828725.1 Saccharina japonica
TGAGCCAGACAAAAAGAGCACAAGACCAGAGGACAAGATGAAGCCAAGCGCAAGGTCCGGGTAGGCGTTGGGTTAACGTGTAATTGTTGTGGATATAATTTCTCCAGTGGGGAGTCTTTGTACACGTAGGATTGGTTCATCATGCTATTATGTATGTCTGTCCTCCCCTATACTTTATACGTTATCATGCGGGTATCCTACACAATATACATACACACATACTACATGTGTACCTCGTATACTATGCAATATTAATAATACATGTATGTGTGCATGAGCGCGTTGACTAGGTACTGTAGTATTAATAGTTGGTGCACGAACACGAGGACGGAATTGTTTTACGTGACCCCGAACATTCTGGGGAGTGACAAGAAGCTGTGTGATGCACAAAAAGAGCCAGTAGTAGTAGTAGTATTAACATCATCCCCAGAGTCAGAGAGAGAAACAACACACAACACACAAGGTGGAGACAGACGAAACATGCCCAAGAAGGCGGAACCATATCTACCTATCCCTGTGACTCTACTAACAATAGACCGTCCGCCACCACCACCACGGAACGGACGAGAGCGATAAACATAACAACCCCCTACGCCCCCCCTTGAAACAGCAATTTTCTCGCAGAGGTGGAGATGATAGTAGATATTTACTGGGGCTTTGTGCTTGGCGCCTGAAGCCGACCCTCCGGCACGAACCCTAACCCTAACCCGAACCCTATGCCGCCAGTGGTCAGTGGTGGGATGCTGTGCTTGGCGAGACTCTAGGTTGACTCGGCCGGCGTGGATGCTGAGCTTGGAAAGACTCTATAGAGGTTGACTCGGGGTGCTGTGGCTGGGAAATTCTCCCAGTTGATTCGCGGCACCATTTGTTTTTTCCATATCTACGAAAAGAAAAAGGCGGCCTTTTCGGGAAGATCTCGATTTATATTCTGAATATACGCATCTATTTGGGGGGGGTGGTGCCATAATAATAGTAAATAGAACGTGAAGAGTGCATATTGGGAAGGAGGGAGCAAGGACAACAAATTGAGTATTAATATTGTAGATACATCTGGGCGGGAAGTATACACAGAAGGATGTTAGACTTTGCGCATAGGTTTCCTTTTGGTTTCCGTGGTTTTCTGCTTTCGGGAATGTTATCAGTGACCAATGTTGAAGCTCATGCTGCACATTGTCGGATGGCAAAGATAATAATAATGATGAGATTGGTGGTATTCGACGAATTGGGTCAGCTTTTTCATTCTGAATGAATAATGCCCTGCACATTGTCGGAAGGCAAATAATATAATAATAATAATAATAATAATAATAATAATAATAATAATAATATAATAATAACTAAGTAATAATAATAATAATAATAATAATAATAGTAATAGTAAATAGGACCAAGTATTGTTAGTAAAAATAGGTAAATATACCTGGTATCGGTTTTCATCTGTGTATCGTAGGTCCTATACATATTTACTCGTATGGTTCCCCGTAATATATATGTATGTATGTATCTCTCGGCGTTCGGTGTTTGTTTGCAATGTCTATGTCTACCCGTAGCTCCCCTACTTGCTACCGTGATAGGTATCTCTCTCGGTGTTCGGTGAATGTGTTTGCAATGTCTCCCCGCGCTCGTTGTCGAAACAAAATCAAGCTTTGCTGTGGACGTTTGCCTGAGGGTGTGTGCTGCTATCTTGCGCGTACTACAGTAAGCGGCAGCAGCAGCAGCAGGAAGGAGTACACTGAACTACTAAATATTTCGTGTGCCCGAACACGGAAAAGGAAAAGATTATTCGTGATTGGGAACCGATATAAGAATAATCTGTAGGTTGTTGTCATAGAGAATATACTTAATCTACTCTAATTCCGGTACGGAATAAATAAAATGATAAACGCAAGGCAATTCATTGTTTTATTGTTTTGTTGACCAGATTGTACTCCCGAACCCGAAAATAAAGAATTATGTTTCGATTTGTTTTTTTTGTATCGGGTAAAAACTACCGTATAACACGGAAGATAACACACCCCCTCGGGCAATTTTTCCAAGCTCATTTTCTCGACAACCGAGAGAGTGCGAATGCCGAGCGGTGCGTCTATGGACAGATCTCGACGAGATCTTTCCAAAACGACCGTTTTCGTTGTGGGTGCCCCCCTGGTTGCTGGTTGTGGAGAAAATCGACGAGGAAAATCGTCCGAGGGGGTGTGTTATCTTCCGTGTTATACGGTAATGAATGACTTGAAATAATATGAATTCATAAAACAAAATGGCGTTGTATCGTAGGCTTTGGAGAAGGTATGCGAAACGGAGACACATATACTCGATTTATATATATATGTATACGTGTACGTACTCGTACAGTATAGTAAGTACGCGCATATCGGCAGCAATTTGCCAGCGAGCGCTTTGTGCCGTCAGATTATTATTCTTCCCAACCAACCTCATCACTAACCAGCTGACGCGAACTCTTCTATGCGCTATACTACCGTGCCCAAACCCGAACGGAAGACCCCAGCAAACGTTGCCGGCCAATTGAAAACTGCTCTATCTAGTCTATAAGACTCTAAACCGGGTCCTTTGTTCCTTCTACCCGCTTGCTGGATCCCGCTGTCAACAACACACACAGGTAGGTGTCACCTCTTCCTCCTCCGCCCTCCGCGCCTTAGGTGACGCGAAAAGAAACGCGACGGCATAGACGAACGGAAGGGTTAATGGTTAGTGACATGTCGGTAAAGTAGTAGCACAGCAGATTGCGCCCCACGTGTATGGTTGACAGCACCTACCTTTTATTTTCTGCATCCATCCGCCCACCGTCCATCCGCATTGCACCTCCATCCATCCAAGCACCAACCTCTCCCTTCTTCGATGCTGTCAAAATGGTTGGAATCGTTATTATTATAATCACGTTTCGTCTGCAAAAAGGTTCTACAGCAGTAAAAAAGTATTTCAAGGTTGATGGACAGCAAATAATTAAGTAAACTCCTGGTGTAGGCTAGGCCGCACACACCGGAAGGTGTCACCTCCTCTTCCTCCTCCGCCCTCCGCGCCTTACTTAGGTGACGCGAAAAAGAACGCGGCGCGGTATGGACGAACGGTAGGGGTAATAATGGTTGATGACATATATATCGGTACAGCAGTAGTAGTTTAGCACAGCAGTTTGCGCCCCGTGTATGGTCGACAGCACCTATTACGTTTTATGTTTTGCATCCATCCGCCGACAGTTCATCCGCATTGCACCCCCATCCATCCATCCAACCAACAACACCACATCCTCTTCTTCGATGGTCGCATGGGGTCGCTGTCAAATGGTTGGCATAGTCATTATAATCACGTTTCGTCGGCTAAAAGGGGTTATGATAAAGGATTTCAAGGTTGATCGACAAGTTAGTAAATATATATTCATACTATTAATAAGTATATTTACCTGATATATGTCAGGCCGCACCACATAATAATGTGTACCAGGTATGTATTAAATAGTAGGCATATCATCTTGCATTCAATCTGCGTATAGCATATATTATGGTTTTTCATGGGCACAGCAGGCAGTACTACGGGCAAGTATTGGTGGACATGCTGGTACATGTACATATATATATACCAGTACATAAGCGGTACAACCTCAGTATATACCACAGGTGCGTATATGTTGTATGCCATACCATGTGTAGTATGTATATCATATACGAAAAATAAATAAAAATACGAACAATCTTCTGCGAAGCTCCGTATGAAACAAATTGCTTTTACAATCAGTTACAATGGATGATTATATCCTGCTCTTCACTAACGCCATGGATGATGGTGTCTCATGTCGCTACATTTCACTTCATCTGGAAAGAGCGCGGCTCAATAATAATGTGGAGGTATGTATAATAGTAAATAAGACAACAACCAAGAAAAAAAGACAACCGAGACAACGACAAAATCATGGTGGCTTCTCTTTTTTCGTGATCTAAAGCTCTAACAGAGATTACTGCTACTACATACAGTATCTCACCCGCACCCCACACACCCTCCTCATCCACTCACCACGCCAGTTACAGAAAAAGGAAACGACCTACTATCACGACAGTACCTCAAGCATCACAACAAAGAGATGGCTTTCACCACCTCCCTTAGGGTCCTCGGAGGCTTGGCCGCGGTCGCCTCGGCCCGAGCAACTCTCACCATGAGCAAGGTCGGAGGCTACGCGGACCCAGACAGCGAAGGCCCCCTGGAGATCATCGCCGTCAAGCCGTCAACCAATGTCAGTTACACCTGTATACATATCGCACCGTTTATTACGAGTCATAAAACGGTATATATATACCGTATAGGGGTTGCAGTTAATTATTTTTTGCGTTTTGAGGCAAGATTTTTCTTACCGTTTGAGCTCCTACTCATCACGTAGTAATCAAAACTACGGCAACTATTTATCGTTGAGTATCCAACGTTTTGTAGGATATATAGCGCGCATACAAATAATTGCGAGTCGGGTACGAGCGCGAAGCAAAAACAAACCTCGTTGAAGTTTCATTACGTTTCGGGTGTGAGAGAGACAGTCAGCAGCGACTTCCTACGAGGATACTACCCAAAGCTAAGCCACCTCCACTATACGGTGATGGCCTTGCTCAAATTTCGATGTATATCTAGCACACGGGTGATAAGATATCACACCCTCGTAGACGAATTTCTCGACAACGCGGGCGACGCGTCTGTCTATGGACATAGATCTCGACAAGATCTTGCCCAACCCCACTACGCGATTTCCCTATGTTTTGTGTGCCCCTCGAAATAATGTTTTGGGAGGGAAAATGTTCTGAAACTCTCTCGCCTCAGGGGGTGTGCATCGTTTTGTGCGGTGCGTCATATTTATTTATACACTTGCATGGACACCAATGTCCCACCCTCTCTATAGGGGCAGTTGCTTTTTTGCCTCGACTATAACAGCAGTAGCGCCTGTGGACTTGCTTGGCACAGCTGACATTCGCCCGTGTGGTAGTGTGCTGAGTAGTGCCGGTTGCCGCTAGTATAGTGCCGGTATTGTGGGCTGGGGCGCATACCGGCACTATAGAGAGACCGGCACTGCTTTATACTGCTGTATGGTACCGTCTCCCTCTCGGGCACGTGAAATGGAAATAATGTCTTGAATATGGACTGAATTTTCACAACCTTGTCGTTCTCGGATTGATTGTTTACCCATCACCGGTTATATTTGCATGTACTCGTACATACATACTACTTGTTGTTCTATTTCTGGCTGTTTTTGTTTTTGTGGTCTCGCCACCTCTTCGTATAACTCGAGCCCCCGGAGAGTATTATAGTGTAGTGTGTGTTTGTGTAATAATTAATTAATTTCGTGAAAGAGGGAGAAGAATATCTATGTGTCCTCTGTATCACGACCATTCATTCGACGAACCAACGCGATATGATAAATACGGGAATCCCCTGTGGAGCACATACTTATATGGATGTTGTTGAGGATGAGGCGATTCTTGGCGTGCGGCCTTTGAGGCAAGGATAAGATTCGTGTTACGACGAAGGTTCCTTAACCCACAAAAATCGTCGGACTTCCACGCTTGCTTGTGTTGCAATATTTTTCAGAGTACATGCCCAGGCCGTGGGATTGATCAACAGGTACGTACAGTAGCTCTTATGCTTTCCTCTGAAATCAATTTTTGGGTGACGCATGGGGATCCTGTATAATAATCAAGTGACCACTTCCTCAGAACAATGGCCTGTATGCAGGTGCACATCTACCGTACGTAGCATGCGTCGTAAGTATAGTCGTAGTGCGATCAGAGAGCGGGCCAGGAACCCCGCCTCCGCCGGGTTGCCTCCGCCCCCCTCCACTGATATTTCGTGTGCCGTATCACCTCTACGAAACGACTGACAGAGTTTGTATAAATGTAGGAGGTACACCTGGTATGTACGTACGAGTATGTCGTAGGTAGTTTATGTATTCGCAACGTATTCGTATATAGGCGTATACAAATTTGGTTTGGCTTTGTCCGGTTTGTCTTGCCGTTTGCCCTTACTGTATGAAACGAAGTGCAGCAAGCAGCTGTATGCTACAAGTACCGCTCGGACAGATGTACCGCCTGCCTTTGGCCCGGCCAGCCTCGCGTGGTCAATGGTTGAATGACTAACGCAAGCAGCAAGTGAGTACCCCCTTCCCATGGAAAAGCGTGGTACACTATTAATAGATAGTAGCGAAAAAACGATCGCTATCTCAGGAGATAGATAGTGGCCACAGGCAGCGAAGCAGGAAGGGGAGAAAGGATTGGCAGAGGGTTTCTCAGTCATATACGGAAACAACGTAATGAGCGCCCAACTGTTGGAGGTGTTTCTTTCAGGAGTTTCTTTCAGGAGTAAGAACGGCGCCCCGTCTCGAAAGGGATGCGTGGTCCATGGTCAAATGACTAAGGCAAGCAACACATAAAATGAGTACCCCCGCCCCCCCCATCCCTTTTGCCGTGCACAGCACGTGTTCGTGGCAGCCCCTACGGGGGTAACTATCTTCCAGATCGGCGACGACCTGTCCCCGGCCCTGGTAGGCCTCTATAACTCCACGGCAACCTTCGGGGAGGCAACCTCGGTGGCCTACAACCCGGTGTACGACGAGCTAGCGATCGCTGTCAAGTCTTACGACGACCTCACGAAAGGCCATCTTCACGTCGTGCCGTCAGTCGAGGACTGGATCGGGTGAGTTGACACGAAACACACGCCACACAATTTATTAATTTAAAACCACGGGCACAGCAGCAGTGTCATTCTCATCGGAAAGGCAGTTTCTCAATGAGGAAACTCGGCAGTTAAATGCCCGAAAACAGCCACGCATTATTGTGTCTAGCCCTACATCAGTTCTCACTCAAGAGGGAACTGCGATGAAATTGGGACAATCGACCAGTATGATCACCTACATGAACATGTATGGTAGTGTAGATGAAATTCAATAATTAACTTATGGAGCTAGTGTGGATTAAATACTAGTAGTTTAGCAAAAGGGGAAGAACAACATGCCTCTCTTTGTGTCAAAATTAAATATTGTCTCGAAATAGTACGAATCAAATAAAACGTTTCCTTCGAAGCTGAAAACTAATTAATGTTCCGCCGATGTATATGACACGAACATAAAACAACAACATGGAGGTCAAGTAGGACACGTAAACCGCACATGCCCACGTGCCTCTGACCCGGTAATTGCCTTCCTTCTGCTTGCAGATATTCTTCTCTGCTTGCACAGATGCTTCTGCTTGCAGAGATGCTTCTGCTTGCAGACATACTTCTGCTTACAAAGAGTATCGGTCTTAATGTTACCGATCTTGATTTCAGCAAGATGCATCTCCAGGTGGCACGGCAGTGAGTGATATTTGTGTACTGGTACTATGGCAAACACATCTATCTAAAATTGTCCCTGGTGATGTGGGTGGCCTAACATGAATGTGTATCTACCTACCTATATCGTGTACGAGTACGTACACTGGGCGAAAAAAACAGAAAACAACACAGATTATTAACAGAATATCAACGTATTTTCTAGGAGTCCACCCGATTATTTACAGTATCATGAATACCCGGCATCACGGCAGCACAAAATACATAACACACAAGCAACTTCCTAGCCTATGGTCCTCAATTCCAGATTTTTCACTTTTTTCTCCCTTCAAATATTCCAGATAGAGTGTCCTCTGTTAAGATCCAAACGTTCTGCGACAGAAAGCCTCCGCGTCTTCATATAAAATTGCCCAATCGAGAAAATCCGGAAAACCCGGAGGGAAAAACTATCCGAAAATACTATAAAACCGCTCGCTGTGCTCCACACTCCCTTTTCTTTTTTGTGAAATATCAGCCTTTTTTAGTAAATATGTTGAAATGTGTACCTGGACTTTTGTATCAACTAAATAATCTTTGCTTTTGACCCGGAAAATAACGACATTTTTGACTGCAGGGTCTGATATGTTTTCATGGGTACAACACAAAGGCAACAACAATGCTTTTTTTTACGGTGTGTGGTGTGTTCTTCACATGTAACCGTTCTTTCTATCCTTCGACACCCAGCACACCCAGCAGTGGCCGTGCCGAAAAACGCAAAAGTGTACCAATCGTATCATAATACAGCACGCGTCAGATGTTAAGAATCTCTTATTTTCTCTAAGAAGACTGGGTGTGTTCTACACTATTTTCAGTACGAAGAGGTCACATTCTTATCCCCCCCCCCGCGAATCTAAGTCCCAAATTATTAATTATCATATTCTTAACATCTGTCGCGTACTATAATACCTGGTGCTTCGTATATGTATATCATGCCTGCGGTAGCACAATAAGATCACACCAGCATGATACAGCAATCTGACCCCGCTGGATACATGTTCGTCAAACCGCAGGGGAAGTGCACAAGCAGTACGGTTGATTTGTGGTTGTCGTTGCACGTACTATGAATACGTAAAACATATCGTTGTTTCGCCGATACCCGCGACCTTAAAACGGACCAAACTGGTTATTGGTCGTATATGATTTACAAGGAGGCATTTTCACTCAGCTAGCTGCAGTGAGGGGTCGAGACAAGTTCGCCGACAATTCCCTCCTTGCAAAGCTGCGCGCGCGATACTTCGTTCCCCCGCATGCTGCAAGAGGTATGAATTATCTCGTGACGGATGTATTTACATAATATTTTCCCTCTCCCCTATTAATAATAGGTGGACTGGTGCCACGGTAGGGGGTCACGCATAGGGGCTTGTTTTTTACCTGCAACGAGCCACTCGGCCGAGTGACTGCTTTACTGCGTTGTACTCATAACGTTTTTTTTTTTTTTTTTTTTTTGTTGTTGTTCTATATGCACCGCCCTTAGAGGTTTTGTTACGTAACGCGAACAAACTATGCTTAGGTCCAATTTCCAGTTAGATTCGGAGCCACTCGTCCGAGTGGCCAAAACCCGGTAGTGAAATTATGGGTACCACCCTCTATCGTACGAGTAGCACCAGTCGGTGATACTACCACAGACGCATGCTACGATAGAGGGGCACCATGTTTTTTTCTGAGCTCCTAACTTAAGGAGCGTCATATATACCTCACCGAAAAAATGTTTTTTTTGGAGGAAAATAAAGGTGCTGCCGGATGAGAAGCCTCATGACCGAAGTATCCTCTGAAACATTATTCGTTACAGAAATGAAAGTCCGACGAATTTGGGTTAAGGAGCCCGATCGTTCAGAAAAAAATTCAGACAAAACGTGCTACCTCTACCGTAGCACGCGTCCACACTGTGCCCGGTTATTATGTATTACTCGAACACGGAGGACCACCAGGTGCCACATTCCCCAATTTATATGACAATCATAACAATAAGGTTAGGGATGGATTAACTTGACTCATTAATGGCTTTGACTCTTACGAGAGGGACCATACTAAATAGGGGACCTACGACGGTATATACAAAAACCTGGATAGTTACCTATTTTTACTAACAATATTTGGTTCTATTTACTCTTGTTCTCCGTAACATAGTGTGGATTATTGGATTTTGACACAGAAGGAACACGGTATTAACAAGGTGTATTAAAAGCGCGCCTTCTTTTTTTCCCTCTGTGAAAATAAAACTGTGCATATAGCGGCGTGCGTCAGGAGGGGGCGGGGGGGGGGGGGGGGGGTTGTCTTAACTTTTCGTTCCATAACATTAGAACGTTAGGACGGTTGGAATATAGTAGTATTTGCCGGATTTTGTGTGAGGTGAATATATTGAAAGCGTTCCGATCGTACATACATACGTACCCTGCCCGTTGTTTTTGGAAGAGGAAGCACAGCCATTTCTCAAAAACAATTATCCTTGTTTTGGGGGGGGGGCGCAACTAGCCTTAGACGGAACGACCCGACCGAACGGGCTCAAACGAACGTCAAGACGAACTTGCAGTGCTTGGTGCTGGGAGTGCTACGCTACTTGCCGGAAGGCCCACGGGGGTATGCGGACACATGTTCATGCCAAGGGAGCTACCGACGGAGCATGCCGTCAGTGAAAATGCCACCGGACCCGCCTGAAGCAAGAGCCACGCGCCACGGCCATGGCCCGACTACGAGACAGGCTCACCGTGAAAAAAAAAACAGGATGTGGGGCGATCCTCTGGCGATCTATTTCTAGCAAAAGTGCCGGACTCCTGTGGTATTCATATACAGTGGGTACCCCGATTAAAGAGAGGGTAGATGTGGTATATACAGGCCGAAAATAGCTCTCTTAACCAGCCTTCTCTCTTCTTCACAGATTCACAGCGAGTGGGAAATACATAGGTTTAGTGTAGGCGGGTCCAGCCGATTTGGCCTCGCTTAACCGTACTATTCTCTTATATAGGGTACCCTCTCTTAAGTTGGGGTACCCCCTCCAATAGAACCTCCAGGAGTCCTCGTCGAGTCGCGACGGAGATATCATAACTGCTACGAGTATTACGGAGGACCATAGTAAATAGGACAAACTATTGTTACTAGAAATAGGTAAATGCATAGTTTTTTGGGTCCACCGTAGGTCCTATTTACTACATTGGCCCACCCGTAATAGACTTTTGTCCTCGAGGATGCCGCTCGAATTCGCTACGCATAAAGCACTCTACCTGTTCTGGGGCATGCCTTGTTGCGCTCTACCTTTTTGCGTGTGAAGCAAACCTCTGCGTCAGGTAGTTAGCCACCTCTAGCCTCTAGCCTCTTCAAACAAGCTACGTGTAGACACACGAAAAAACCTCGTCAGATTGTTTGCCCGCGACCGGGCAGGTCGGGTGTTCCGCCGGTTCAGGATTGTGATTCGACTCGCGTGCTACGATAGAGGGAAAACGTTTTGCCGGAAATATTTCTGAATGCTCGGGCTCATTAATCCAAATCGACAGACTGTTGTTCTCGTGTTGTAATATTTTTTATAGTACACCTGCTGCTGTAGGCCGTGCTATTGTTCTGTAGTATTCTTGTACGCTTTCAACGATCATTTAAAGTAAGTATTGGATTAGTTGAGGCCTCCTGCCCCAGCCGGTGGTCCTAGTTCCATTTGGTTGACTCCCGATTTTACATCGGGAAAAACTTTTATTTTCCTCAAAAACCATTTCTTTGGGTGGGGTATAGAATAGCTCCTCAAGTAGCCACCCTCAGAAGGCAGAAACATGGCATGTATGCAGGTGCACCTCTATCGTAGCATGCGTCATTCGCATTATTCAACACATTATATATATTTAAAAAAATTAAACAAATAAAAAAAAACAACAACAACAACAGCTGTGAGCTCGAGGATTTCGTCGAAGCTCATCTTTGCTAGCTGAGTGTAATACTTCGATCGCGCGTACTTACGGATTTTATATGTCCTCATGTAGGGTGTACATCCCGTATGAGGGGGACACAATCTGAGGCTGTAGAATTCAGGAAGTGTGCGTCTATTTATATATACATATGTACATATATATACACGAAAAACTGTTTGTATACGAACGAGCATGGGAAGAGCGACACAACAGGCGGGAAATCTGATGGGACATCATCTAATGTACACAACACACAAACAAAAACTATCCTTCCCTTTTCCAACTAAAAACACGACTCTACTTCGTATTGTATGTACAGTACACATATCTGCGGTATTATACCTGGTACGTACCCTGGTATATTCTTATTTTTGTCTTGTACACGTGGCTCGTGCTACGGTAAGTAGTAGAGGCGCACCTGCATACAGGCCATGTGTTTGCCTTCTGAGGGTGGTGACTTATTAAGGAGCTCTATATATATACCTCACCCAAAAACTGTTTTGGAAGGGAAATGAAAGTGCTACAATGAACAATATCGTAACACAAAAAAAGTGAAAGTCTGACGATTTTGGGTTAAGGAGCCCGACCATTCAGAAAAAAAAATCGGCAAAAAAGTGTCACTGGGACTACCTCTATCGTAGCACGCGTCAAGTCACCAAAAAAAAGACCATCGAAAGTGGCTGAAACCCGACGTTCTTCCGGACGCAGTGCACACAAACAGCCAGTGGTGGACAAACACTGTTAGTGGATCTTCCTAAGGTAGCTAATCAGGCACTCTGATTGGCCAAGCAAGCACTGACCACTGGCATAGGGTTCGGGTTCGGGTTCGGGTTAGGGTTCGATCTGAGGGTCACACTACTACCACCAAGACAAAACCCCCATGTTAAATATCCACTATCACCCTTTGTTCACCCCTCCAAACAGCCACACAGGCGGAAACATTTATGTCAACTCTCAAAGTAGCAAGGCGTAGATAGAGGTGGCTTGTATATGCTTGGGATGTATCTTCATTCTTATTGTCGGAAGTATGATCACGCAGTATAGGGTATAGACACTGGGGATGCCTGGCTACTTTTCAACCTGAGCATGATCAAGGTATTCCAGTAACCCCAGGCTTCTGGGGTGGCGGATAGTTTGCAAAACAGGACTTAGTGTGGTCCTTGCCCTGATGACACGACTCCGCAAATCAATCGCCTAGCGAGAAAATATGGATTGGAGGCGACAAAGGGGGGTGGAAGACATAACCAACCATGTTTTTTTTAGGGTGCAGTTCGGAGTGTTTTTCACCAAACTGTGCATCCACCGTATACTTCGTATATACGAACGACTGTTTTTGCCTATAAATCACAACGTGCCGCCTTGCACCGCAGGGTTCTAGAAACTACACATCTCTGCACCGCACCGCATCGTTCGACTCTCAAAAACATTTATTAAAAATACTCGACGAGAGGGTCTTAGGCTTTTAGTAACCAAGGAGTTTGCTAAGGTGAGGCGCGGCGTTAACCGGTTTCAGCCGACCCACCGACCGCAAAACCAAACTCGACTCCGCACTGCACCGTATCAAAACCAAAAACCAAACTCCCCTCCCCTTCCCTCCCCTCCCCTCCGCACCGCACAGTTTAGTATATTCAGTTCTCTAACATATACCACTCTGACCGGGGTTATAAGCACCCTTTGTATATTCACAATTAATCGAAATTGTCCTCATATATAGGGTCGGGGTTGTACTAAACTCCACACCCCACCCCGCCGCACCGCAGGGGTAGTGTAGAAACAAACTCGCTTCGGTTCATCGGTGTAAACGCCATGAAAACAAATTGCTCTAGGAAGAGACACGGCTTGTATACGTAAATGTTCTCATTTTCGTCAGAAGCCTTATGAGCCCTTCGAATTCCTCGATCCAGAGCTCAAATAAATGCGCTCTCGATTAAGCTCTTTGAAGAAAATTTTCTTTCGCTGGATTTTTGTTTAGACTGTTCGCCCCCGGGTTCATCGGTGCAAACACCATGAAACAAAGCCTTGTTAGAAGAGACACGGCATGCATGTATACACAGGTTAAATTTCGTTAGAAGCATTAGAGCCCTTCGGACTCCTCGACTCAGAGCTCAAACATTTGCGCTCTCGATTAAAGCTCTTGAAACCGTCCGTTGGGTTTCTGTTTAGACTGTTCGCCACGCCTCGCCCAGCTTCCACTACGTTCGTAGCCGTTCCAATTTTTTTTTTTTTTCTGTTTTTATACGAGTACGCGAATTACATCCCAGCAAGGCCCTTATCTCTCCCCAGTATACATTTTTCGGAACATGATGATGCTTTTTTCGGGTTGCAGAGTTATCTGGGGATCGTTAAATACCAAACGTTACGCACCCACCCCTTTGTCTGTTCCATGTATCATATCCACCAAACGCAAAGCGCCAGCAAGGGCTTTTTATCTCAGTACAGGTTTCTCGAAACGTGATCCAAATACCCTCATAACTTGTGCATATACAATTATACTGAAGTATACAACATATCCCTAATACATAACGCCATAGACAGGTCGTGCAGACGGGTGTTGTACACTACAACACTACTTCGTACGTCGATAGTTTCGGCAGTGGCATCATGGTAGCTTAATTTTGTAATTGCAAGCAAAGCCATGCAACTTGCATGCAACTTGGATGCTGGGGTGTGCAATACACATGGAAGTTGCGTGCAATTGCATGCAACTTGAGCGTAGGGCCAACACACCTTGCGTGCCGTGCACATGTAACTTGCAATGAAAGTGCACGGGTGTTCATGCAATTCGCAGGCAAGTTGCACGGCGGCCGCCACTTCCAACCTGTCCGACACGGAACCCCAAACGCAAACCCGAACCCTGATTCCAACCCCTACTCCAAAGGCCTCCTTGGCTGATGTGCTTGGGAAAACTCTAGGCCGAGATGCGAACTGGAAAATACTCTTGGCCGCTTTGCTAGGAACGCCTGTGGGTCTCTGTGTTTGGCACGACTCTTGGTCGCTGTGCTTGGAAAGCCTGCATGTCGCTGTGCTTGGAAAATATTATACGTTGCTGTGCTTGTAAACAGTCTAGGTCGCCGTGTTTGGAAGCATTCTACCAGGTCGCTGTGTCCTTTACGTTGCTGGGCTCGGACATACTCTAGGTCGCTGCGCGCTTGGAGATACCCTGTAGGTCATTGCGTTTTGGAAATGCTCTGACAGGTCGCTGTGCTTGGAAACCGTCTACATCGTTGTGTTTGGAAAGCAGACTCTAAGTCGATGCGTGAAGAAACACTCTATCTAACAGGTTGATGCACCCAACGAAGCAAACATACATGCTACCATGATGAGCCTTTCATGCGCTTGCCCGAGCTGGAATGGCAGTTGCATGCAACTGGCTGCAAGCTTACATGTAATTTGTTCGGACTTGAATGCACTACATACATACAGTACGCCGAAACACGAAATCATAGGAACACTTGTCGCTGCTGAATGATGCTTAATGTGCAGCGAAGGCTACGTACCCACGATGCACAAACTTCCCGCTGGTCGGTGCACGGGACCTCCTACCACCACGAACATACATGCAACCGCCAAAATAACCCAAGCAAATACAGGAAAAATGATTGACATACACTTGACTTCAAACATTAACCCTCTCTCTAGTCTCCAACCCCGACCGCCACATAATATTCTATGGAATTTCTAGAAAATGCCTAGGATTTAAGATACAATGAAGAGAGTCTACTGGAGGCTGGTCACCCCGATAGACTAGTGGTCAGCTTCAAAGACTACTGGCATTGGTACCCAAGTTCGAATCCCACCGCGGTGAGTTTTTTACTTTAATTGAGAAAATAAAAAAGGAACCAATTGCTGAGAGCGCCTTCGTGGCGTGAGTAGGCGGAATCCGACGCAAGTCGACGAGGGAAGAGAGTGCTGAAATCTTCTCGCGATAAAAATGCAAGGCAAGTACCGTAGTGGGCAGGGGGGAGAAGAGCCTGCTTAGTGACCCCGGATCTGAGTTACGACTATTAACAAAGAGGGAGAGAGGAAATAAGGGCGAAGATGATAAATGGGATGGACAAAACAAAAAGAAAAATAAAAGGGTGCACTATAAACCATTTTGATAAAGCTGGGCCAAGTTGAATACTGATTTGGTCGGCCACGGAATGTATCCAGCAATAGTCCGATGCTTGATCGACATGGGCTATTACTACTGCCCTTCTCTCCGGTACGGCGTATATCGGTAGTATCTGTGCTCCGATACTTGTGTTGCATGGTTTGACACTTTGTAGGGTGTGATGTTATGCGATGAACTACGAAATTATATGTTATTTTATTCTTATTATTTTTTGCCATCCGACAATGTGCAGCATGAGCTTCAACGTTGATCACTCATATAACATTCCCGAAAGCAGAAAACCACGGAAACCAAGGAAACCAAGGAAACCAAGGAAACCTATGCGCAAAGTCTAACATCCTTCTATGTCTACTTCCTGCCAAGATTTATCCACAATACTCCATGTGTTTTATGGTATTGTATATCATGATATTTATATATGTTCTGATATCGCTTGACATGATGTGCTATGATAACATGTGATATGAAGGGATATGGTATGGTATATATACGAGTATACGACATGCTATGACATCATATATATGACATTATATGATACTTCGTGTGATGTCATATGATAGTGTAGGACAGAACATGAAAATATATTTTAAGGAGTGATTTGTTATGGTGTGATATGATATAATGTCTTATGATACGGCAGGACATAGAGGCAAATATATCGCGTTTCTGACTGTATTAAGGGCCCGAAACAAGGACCCCCTGGTTAATCCGAAGCAGGGCCCCTTTCTAGGGGCGCCGGCGGGGTTTCCTCTTTTAGGGCGTGTTCCTAAACTCTCGGCATTAGGCTACACGACCCCCCCCCCCCGATGGTCAGTGAACAAGCTCGACGTGTTCCGTCCCGGCATTGCAACGATGCGAGGGTCTATTGCGCCATGATAACGATGCATGGCATGAGTGCCCACCCACCCACCCTCCCCCCGCCCGCTCTCCCGCAACGGACAGGTGCGATTTTTGCGAGGAATACGTGCAGACCCTGACCACGGGCTACCGCCCCGACATGGCCACTTTCACCCCCGATGGAAAGCGTGTCCTTACCGCCAACGAGGGTAGAGCGGTGAGACTACTAACGCGTGCTACGGACTGGTGCTACGGTAGGGGGGTCATGCATGTAGGTTGGGGGTACGTATGTTGGGGGTACGTATGTTGGGGGCGTATGGATCAAGTCGTGTGGGGTGCGTACGAGAGGAGCCATCTGTTCGTCTGGACTCTTCAACATTTTGACAGTTTCGTGCCGGTTCGGGATACATTGGTCTGTTATGGGCTAGTCGAATCTTGATTTCTAGGTTTGACCGGTGCTACTGCTGTAGGGGGGTCATGTATGTATAGGTGCTTGTTTTTCACCTGCACAAAGCCACTCGGCCGAGTGACTGCTTTACTGCATTGTACTCATACCCTTTTTGTTTTTAGATATGCACCGCCATTGGAGGCTTCGTTACGTAACGCGAACAAACCATGTTTAGGTCCAATTTTCAGCTAGATTCGGAGCCACTCGTCCGAGGAGTCAAACCCCGGCAGTGAAAATGGGGGTACCCCCCCCCCCCTATCGTAGCATCAGACTACGATGGAGGTAGCACGTTTTGGCTGCAATCGTCGGACTTTCATTCCTTGTGTTGGATTTTGGTTTTCATTGTACACGTAGGCGTGGCATGGTTCATCGGGTGTAGCACTTTAGTTTTCTTCCAAAGTGATACACTCTTTGGGTTGAGGTATAGAGCTCCTTAATAAGTCGCCACCCTCCGGAGGCAAACACATGGCCTGTATGCAGGTGAACCTCTACCCTATCATGCGTCTACGACTACTCCTAGTGTAGTGTAGAGTGTAGCATATCGTACCAAGAAACGCTCAGATTTATCAAAATGTTTCGATGTATCGACGTGCCGAGTATTTCGATAATATCGTATCACATATTTCGATATATCGCTCTCTCTATATATATATACCATCCCGGACGGGTGGCGTGTTCTTACCGTCGACGAGGAGGGTAGCGCGCGCGGCGAGGATGCATTTAGAGTGGTGGCACATGGTACGGTAGAGGTGCACCATGTGTTTGTTTTCATGGGAGGGAGGGTGGTGACTTGAGGAGCTCTGTATAGCTCGCCCAAAAACTGATTTTGGAGGAAACCGAAAGTTCTACACCCGATGAACCAGACCATGGCCACTTTTAGGACGCGTGATACGGTAGAGGTAGCACTTTTTGGCTGGATCGTTTTCTGAACGATCGGGCTCCTTAACCCAAATTCGTCGGACTTTCACTTTTGTGACGAATGATGTTTCAGAGTGTACTTCGGTCAGGATATTTCTCATCCGGCAGAACTTTTATTTTCCTCCAAAATTTTGTTTTTCGGTGAGGTATGACGCTCCTTAAGTGAGAAGCTCAGAAAAAGCATGGTGCACCTCCATCGTAGCATGTGTCTTAAGGCTCAATATTTTCTGATCGGTTGTGCCCCTCACGTGAATAACCACCGGATACTATCATTATTTCACTGGTACATTTGTTTTTGGACTACCGTACATTGGAAGGTTTGGTCGGGTTGCGCGAACGAATGTTTCCGAAGTCATGTTTCGGGCGAGATATTGAGCTCCTCCTCATGTGAGGAGCTCAGAAAAATCTGCTGCGCCCCTACCGTGGAGGAATGACTCACCCGATGAACCAGACCATGGCCGAAGTATACAACGAACAATGACGCGTGCTACGGTAGAGGTAGCACTTTTTGGCCGAATCGTTTTCTGAATGATCGGGCTCCTTAACCCAAATTCGTCGGACTTTCATTTTTGTGACGAATAATGTTTCAGAGTGTACTTCGGTCATGAGGTTTCTCATCCGGCAGCACTTTTATTTTCCTCCAGAACCATTTTTTCGGTGAGGTATGACGCTCCTCAAGTTAGGAGCTCAGAAAAAACATGGTGCCCCTCTATCGTAGCATGCGTCCAATATTGCAACACCATATTGAAAGTCCGACTATTTGTAGTTAAGGAGAAACGTGCTACGTTAGAGGTATATGGTATTCCTTTTTTTGGCTAAAGAACGGTTTCTGAATGACCTAATGAAGGCTCCTTAACCCAAATTCGTCGGACTATGTGTCATTCTTGTGTTGCCATATTTTCCGTAGTATACCTAGCTCATGGGATTGATGGTCGGGTAGCACTTTTGGTTTCCTCCAAAATCATTTTTCGGGTGAGGTATGGAGCTCCTTAAGTTAGGAGCTCAGAAAAAACACGGTGCACCTCTATCGTAGCATTCGTTGGAATTGAATTATCTCCTAATTTTTTACATTAATAGCATACTTGGACCGTGGGATTGCTCATCATCCAGTACGTAGCACTTTTTTTTCCCTCCAAACATAGTTTTTAAGTTAGGTAACTAGTGAGCTCCTCAGGTGGCGTGCTGCGGTAGAAGTACGTAGCACTTTTTGGCTGATTTTTTCTCTGAACGATCAGGCTCTTTAACCCAAATTCGTCGGACTTTCGTTTTTCGTGACGAATAATGCTTCAGAGTATACTTCGGTCAGGATATTTCTCATCCGGCTGCACTTTTTATTTTTCTCCAAAATCGTTTTTTGTTTTTTTCCGGTGAGGTATGACGCTCCTTAAGTGAGAAGCTCAGAAAAAACATGGTGCACCTCTATCGTAGCATGTGTCGAGTGAGCTCCTCAGGTGACCACCCTCATAAAATGCCCTGTATACAGGTGCACCTCTATCGTAGCATGTGTCCATTAAATAGTGAGCTCCTCAGGTGACCACCCTCATTAAATGTCCTGTATACAGGTGCACCTCTATCGTAGCATGTGTCTAGTGAGCTCCTCAGGTGACCACCCTCATTAAATGTCCTGTATGCAGGTGCACCTCTATCGTAGCATGTGTCAGGAGCCCGATCATTCCTGAAAAAAATATGTTCAAAATCGCTACGTACCTCTATCGTATGGATACTTTTATGCTTTTTTCAACAGTACTTGATAAACATCCCCTGTTCCCGGAACATGTCGCCATGTATATATATATATATAATTCCAAGTGTTTTGTCCCAACTAGGGGACTGCCGTCCTATATTGTAATGATAGTGTGGATGGGGGTGGATAAAAATTAATTAATTAACTACTTGAGCTAGTGGGGATTAATCAATTTAGCGAAAGAGGGAGAAGAATACCGAAGGGTATCGTATGGATAGTTTCGATAAACCGAAAAGCCGAACTTCGGTATATCGTATCCCACGAGTTTCGGTATACCACCATATGGACGGAAGGCGCGTGTACTACTACTATTATTGCAAAATATATCTATGAGTGGGGTGGGGGTGCAACCAACTAATCAAATATGTAGTCTTGGGAAGAAGGAGGGAGCAAGGACAACAAATGGAGTATTGTGGATAAATCTTGGCGGGAAGCAGACATAGAAGGGTGTTAGACTGTACGCATAGGTTTCCTTGGTTTCCGTGGTCTTCTGTTTTTGGGAGTTTTATGAGTGATCAACGCTGAAGATCATGCTGCACATTGTCGGATGGCAAAGATAATAATAATATGTAGAGTCACTCGAGCTCGCGTGAAATCATCCATTGTTTGTTTTCAGGAGGCGATATTACAGTAGGAAGTGAACATGTGTCAGGCGCCTCTTCCTTCCCGCACACATCGCCCTCTATACACGGTGCTCTCTAGCTCTATTCACCTCTCGCAAAATTAAATGTTTCTTTTTTCTTCCCGTATGTGTGTGTTTTACACAGCTGAACTACCTGAAGCCGGAGAACGACCCCGTGGGTTCGGTGTCGATCTTCAAGCGCCATCCCTCCTCGGGGACGTTCCAAGAATCTTGCGAGGTGGGCTTCGAGAAGTTCGACAAGAAGTCGCACGGCACGAACAAGCTGGTCGAGCGCGGCATGCGCGTTGGGGGGGAGGACTTCACCACCTTCTCCATGGTAAGCTTAAGGTATACACTTTCGGCGGCCATAGCAATCAGTATTGTTTTGACGCATGCTACGGTCAAGGTGCCCCCTATTTTTTTTCCCCTGAGAGTGGTCACTTGAGAAGCAAGCCCTACGATAACTCACCCAAAACCTGGCCATAACAATCAGTATTGTTCGACGCATGCTACGGTCAAGGTGCACCATGTTTTGTTTCTGGGGGGTGGTCACTTGAGAAGCCCTATAAGTCACCGTAAAACCGGTTTTGGAGGAAAATAACTGTGCTATTGTACCCGATTGACAATACCATGGCCCCCAAGCATACATCCAAACAGGTTGCAACTCCAGGACGAAATTCTGCCGATTTGGGGTTAAGGAGGCTTTACTAGGTCATTCAGAAACACGTTTCAGCCAAAAAAAGGCATACCATATGTACCTCTATCGTAGTAGCACGCGTCTATTCACGATGCGGACCAAAGCAAAACATGTATATCCCCCTGTGCTTATGCACCCTAGACCGATTCTGCAGTAGGGGGGTTATAGACGCATGCTACGATAGAGGAGCACCATGTTTTTTCTGAGCTCCTAACTTAAGGAGCGTCATACCTCACCGAAAAAAACAGGTTCTGGAGGGAAATAAAAGTGCTGCCGGATGAGAAACCTCATGACCGAAGTATACTCTGAAACAGTATTCGTCACAAAAATGAAAGTCCGACGAATTTGGGTTAAGGAGCCCGATCGTTCAGAAAACGATTCAGCCAAAAAAAGTGCTACCTCTGCCGTAGCACGCGTCTATACCAAGTTTCACTATACGTACTACTACTGCGCGATCACCCCTCGGGTGATAGTGTCTCTTTGCCTCGCTCGAAAATTGAATAAACAAAATAATGGAAGGTTATCGCAGAGTAGACTGGTGCTACGGTTGGGGGGGGGGGTAGCCTGATTTTCACTACCACGTTTACTCCACTCGGGCGAATGAATGGCGCTGTACCTCGCTCAAAACTGGACGCAGGAATATGTAGTTGTCGCAGAGTAGCAAGCATACCACGGTGGTGCATATCTCGAAAACGTAAAGCGTTAAAAACTTGAATAATCGCGAATAAATGTGGTGATCACTCGGCGGAGTGGCTCTCCCCCGCTGGAAATATTGGACACCCCCTACCGTCGCACCAGTCAGTAGCAGCCACTGCCATGGACGCGCGCGTCGTGAAAACACAAAGGTGCACATATATATGAAGACCGTAAAATAATTAAAGGTAGTGTTTAATAGTCGCTCAGCCAAGTGGTTTTGAGCGTCGGCCGAAAATAATTATGACCTGAAATAGACCCCCCTACTTGCCGTAGCAGCAGTCACTACATACATATAGGCCGAACTAATCGGTGATTGCTAAACTTGAGGAGCTGAACCGGTCCCAGTGACACAAATATGTCGCCTCAGAAGGCAAAAACTAACTGAAACCCCTATACGGTATACCGTGGGACGAGTTCATTATTGAGGCACTACCCTTGTTTGTCCACAAAGTGTCACGGGGACACCCCTTTCCTAGCACGCCTCCAATCAAGTGGAACGGTTGTGTTGTTGTTGTTGTTGTTGTTGTTGTTGTTGTTGTTGTTGTTGTTGTTGTTGTTGTTGTTGTTGTTGTTGTTGTTGTTGTCGTTGTTGTTGTTGTTGTTATTGTTCGTGCTGATGTTTAGCATTGATTGGTTGTGACTCCTCTGCAGGATGCGTAAAGCCTCCTGCGCCTCTCCTGTTATGCTCACGTTGGCCGAGCGTTTTTTCTCTTCGACGATTTCATCATCATATCATACTTGCATTATTAGTAATACTTTTCATCGAAGCACACTATTTCGTCTAAACACACACCCTGCTCCGCCAGGACATGGAGCCCGAGTCCATCGCGGTGACGGAAAACAGCAAGACGGCCTACGTCACGCTGCAGGTGAGACGCCTAAATCGAAGAAGGGCGCGGCAGATCCATCTAGACCTTCCGGCAGTTGAAGATAGCTTCAGACGTGCGCTACGATAATAGAGGTAGCACGTTTTGGCTGATTCTGTTCCTGAAGGGACTATTAAATCGTCGGAATTCCACTTTTTTGTGTTAAAAAATGTTTCAAATTGTACTTAGGCCGTGGGAGTTTTTGTCGGGTAGCGCTCTTTATTTCCCTCGAAACCTATTTGTTTTGGTGAGGCATGGAGAGCTCCTCGAGTGCTAGGCCACAGAAAAAAACAGGGTGCACCTCTGCCGTAGCATGGTTCTTCACAAGGTTTGGTTCTCCAAACACCCGGCAGATCGATCTGACAGTAGATCATCTAAATCCTATATTTGGCGCACATACATGTAACGGTAGCGTTTCTGAGCAAACTCCCTTGGAGGCAGACCTCTGTACCTCACCCGGCTGGTAAACTTTTCAAGGTAAGATTGATACTCAACCCCAGGGCCTGGAAATACGAAAACGATACGCATCTCGGATCTAACGACTTTCGCTAGTTCTCCTCTCAGTTGAACAAGTGCAGCACACACCATCAACCAGTGACAAAGATATTTCGAGCGCACAAGTGTAATCCCTGCCGTACGTAGATTCAGCTAATTTTCCGTTGTAAGATGCTGTGCAAGATCGGCACCATGGCTATTTCACCCGTCAAAACGCGTGTACAAGAGCGGTATAACACAAAACGCACCCGGCAAAACATGATCTAGTTATTGTGCAGACCCTATAATATATTAAGCGCAAATCGAAATGTGCCGCGCGCAAGATGTAGGCCACAAAATGGGGATCTACCTGATCTGTTTTGTCGGAACATCGAAATAATTTCGGGGAAAAGTGCCGACGACCAACACGTTGTTGTTGCAGATTTATCCCGTAGCAAATCACGCACCCAAAAAGCGTCCGTTGAGTCAGATGAAAATAAAAAGGAACCTTTCATCATTACTTGGTGAGATGTACGAAGCATTTGGTATCATTTGCAGGCACTTTAGAGCGCATGTTAGGATTTCTGACAACCCTTGTTTAAGTCCTGCTATAAGAAATAGGGAAACAAATCCGTACGATGCTTTGTGGGGACCCTTCAAGGTTTGTTTTGGGGCCCTTCACACTGCCGTTTCCGGAGCCCCCCCCCAAGAAAAACGCCTTCGCACCCTCCAGCGGGTGGCGTCATCGTTTGTAGACTAGCTACTGTATGGAACCCGGGCACAGTGACAGGGACGTCCCTCTCCAGAGACTGGTCGCCTCGACAGACTAGTGGTCAGCTTCAAGGCTACTGACGTTGGTACCCGAATTTAAATCCCACCGTGGTGGTGAGCTTTTGACTTTACGCGAAAAAAATGAAAAGGAACCAAATTGCTGAGAGCGCCTTCGTGGCGTGGGTAGGCGGAATCCGACGCAAGTCGACGAGGGAGAAAGTGCTGAAATCTTCTCGCGATAAAAATGCAAGGCACGTACCGTAGTGGGGAGGGGGGAAAAGAGCCTACTCGGTGACCCCAGATCTGAGTTACGACCAAAGAGGAAGAGAGAAAAGAAGGGCGAATATAATACATGGGATGAACAAAAAAGAGACCGAAACAGGGAACTGCTTCACCCCCCCCCCCCGGCTTTATCTCTGTGGCGTTCGGACCTCGGTTGGGTCTCGGCCAAAGTTTTAATGTTTGTCTTCGGGTTACTAAAACTCCTCAAAACACGACCCACCCGCACGTTCGTGTTCCCCACGCAGGAAAACAACGCCGTGGTGAAGATCGACATCAAGGACTGCGGGATCAAGCGTATCTTCCCCCTCGGGTACAAGGTACAGTGCTAACTAACACCGTAGGCGCTAGGGCCAGCTCGGCCTGGCATACCTCCGCCTTCTGTTGGTGTCTCCTCCCTCACCGTCCACACCGCCTCTCCCAAGTCATGCCCCGGGGCTTGGCAACTCTCCTAAACATACCGATGAAACTCGAGAATGACGAGTAATCACGATATGTCTGGCCCAGTAGTAACGATGAAACTCAAGAATCACGAGAAATCACGAACTACCTGGCCTAGCGAACGACCGCTGCCCAGTTGCAAGCAACAGCCCTGTCTGTTCGCGTGTTCTACCAGTCTACCAGCACCGTTCCGTGCGGTGTCCACTTGGCATTCCCACAAGCGCGACCAATGTCCGCTGTTCCTGTGAGTGAGCTACGTACTACGTGCTCAGCCAAATAATATGAACAATAACGCCGAAATCTCTCTATAACAACAAACTGCAGAGTATCCTTATGTCGGTTCCCGATCCCGAATAATCTTTTCCATTATCCCACGAGCCAAGAAATCAAAACTCGAGCACCTGCGCTGTACCGGGTAGGTGCCAAGTATATCTCAAAACGTTTCGCGGAGTTTATCTTGTCGACGCCTGCTACGATAGAGGTATAAGGTTTACCTTGTTTTGGCTGAAATGTTTTCTGAATGCCGGGGGTTCCTTAACCATAAATGTCGGATGCTACGATAGAGGTGCACCATGTTTTTTGTCTGAGATCCTCACTTAAGGAGCGTCATGTACCTCACCCAAAAAATGATTTTGGAGGAAAATAAATTTGCCACCGGACGAAAACTCTCAGGCAGGACCGAAGACAATATTTCGCCATACAAGGATGAAGGTGCGACGGAATTGGGGAAAGGAGGCCGATCGTCCAGGAATCGATTCAGCCAAAACTTTCTTCCTCCATCGTAGCACGCGTCAAATCGTCGGACTTATACTCTGATGTTGCAATAGGTTTCATTGTATACCGAGGCCATGATATTTTCCATCGGATATGTAGCACTTTTGTTTTCCTCCACAAACACATATTTTTAAATGAGGAATGAAGCTCCTGAAGTGACCATCCGCAGAAACAACATGGTACAACCTCTACCGTAGCATGCGTCTGTCTCCAACTCCCGGGGTTTGCGTGGTCGTTGATACGGTTCGGGACGTCTCGCAAGGTGACTCTCTGGTGATGTGTGTGGTCGTTGACAAGGTTAAGGGCGTGTCGCGAGGCGAACGTCTGGTGATGATGCGAGACATGATCGGGGGGCAGGATCACGAAAAAAATCGGTGGTGTCTCCCTTGAGGATGACCTAAGACGCGTGGTACGATAGAGGTATACCAAGGTATACCTTATTTTGGCTGAAAGGTTTTCTGAATGACCTAGTAAAGCCTCCTTAACCCAAAAACCATCGGACACTCATTATTGTACATCATTATTGTATTGCGTTGTTTTTCGTTGTATAATTAGGCCATGGCAATGGTCATCGGCAGCACATTCAGTTTCGTTCAAATTCAGTTTTTGTTGTTTTACTATTAGTATGCATTACTTACTATTAGTATGTATGACTTATTAGTAGTATGTATTACTTACTATTAGTACGTATGACTTATTATTAGTATGCATTACATACTATTAGTATGTATTACTTGCTATTAGTATGAATTATTTACTATTAGTATGTATTACTTACTATTAGTATATATTACTCACTATAAGTATAGACCCCTTCAAGTGAGGAGCCTCAGGACAAAAAAGCCTGGGACAACTCTACCGTAATGCACTAATGCGTTTTGGTAGAAGTTGCTTGTTTGCCCGGCCGTCCTGAAGCACTAGAGCCCCTTCAGTGACTCACTGACCCCTCGGGAGGGGTTGGAATGTTTGGGCCAAACTTTACTGGGTGGTTGAGATCCCTGACGCATGGTACGGGTGGGCGTCATGCACCAATTTGGTTTCTGAGAGTACCCACTTGAGGAGCTCTATATATCAACCTAAAAACTACTTTTAGACGAAACTAAAAGTTATATCAATACATTAATACCCGATGAACACTCAATATAATGGCCTGAGTATACAACGATGTAAGTAAGCATTGCAACGCCGGAACGAAATTTCGACGAATTTGGGGCTAAGAAGCCCCCGTTTTTTTTTTCAGAAAACGTTTCAGCGAACACCTGCTGCCTCTATCGTAGCACGCTTCAGTTAGCTATGTAACAACCGGCAAATCTTAAACGAAACGCGGTAAACACTGGTTTGGAGTTGGGAGCGTTTGCTTTATTTACACCAGAACGAAATTCCGACGATTTTTGGGTTAATAAACCCTCTCGTTTCATTCAGAAAACGTTTCAGCCAAAAAAAGGTATACCTATAGCTTGGTATACCTCTATCGTAGCACGCTTCAATTGTCCATGTAGAAACCGGCAAATCTTAAACTGCGAGGCGTGCTACGGTAGAGGTAGCACTTTTTGGCTGAATCGTTTTCTGAACGGTCGGGCTACTTAACCGAAATTCGTCGGACTTTGATGTTTGTGACGAATAACGTTTCAAGTATACTTCGGTCATGAGATTTCTCACCCGGCAGCACTTTTATTTTCCTCGAAATTCATTTTTTCGGTGAGTTTTGACGCTCCTTAAGTGAGGAGCTCAGAAAAAAGAAGACGAACCTCTATCGTAGCATGCGTCCTACACGCGCTAAACACTGGTCATTGGTGTTTGCTTTTGGTGAATAACTAATCTCCGATCTCGCAGCTGTTTTATGTTTATGTTTTTAGTTTAGACAGATAAATGAAACGTTGGGGTATTATTGTTATTTTTCGTCCGTGGTGCAGGAGTGGGGCAATGGCGTGAAATTCGACGCGTCGGACAAGGACGACGAGATCAACCTCCAGGACTGGCCCCAAGTGAAGGGCATGTACATGCCCGACTCCATCAAAACGTTCAAGACGGGAGGGAAGCATTGTGAGTAGCAGCTACACGCAACGTCAACCGTAGTGTTAATCGAGCGTGACGAGAGAACGAACACCTTTGGTTTGTGCTATCACGGGGGGGGGGCATAGCAAATAGCACCAAATATGGTTAGTAACAATACGGAAATGTACAGGTTTTTGTGTGTACCGTAGGTCCTATTTACTACATTAGCCCACCCTGTAATAGCAATCGTTATCATATGAATCTCGTCTTTCCAAGAGAAGAGCAGGCGTTGTATAAATAAAACTGAGCAGAGGTGTGTATATTGGACTCTGCACCGTTAATCAGGTGTTTACCCGATCTCCTTGCCCACGAGTTTAACGCGCCGGTCTCTCTTCCTCCTCCCCCCTCCGCTCCCACCACACCCGACCCATAAATAAACAACATCGCGAGTGCGATGTTTACAGCCAACGAGAGCAACGGGCGTGACTTTATCAGCCTGCTTCTATTCCGGGAGACGCAGAGTTACAGGACTCTGAACCGCCTGCCTAATGTGTATCCTCATTCAATGCGCACGCATGAAATGCGTCTGACCCCTTCCCCGACACCGCCCCGCTCCCACCCCACCTCCCACCTATGAATAATGCGCAATTCCCTATGAACACCTCAGACTTTGTAACCGCTAATGAGGGCGACGGGCGCGAGTTTGGTGAGGACGAGGACGCCGCGGACTACTACACCGACGAGATCCGTGTCGAGGACTTGGCCGTGGCACTCGGGTATGACGCCACTGTGGCGCCGTTCGACGAAGCCAACCTCGGCAGGCTGAAGGTGGGCGAAAATAAAATAAGCCCGTTTCAGATTCAGAGTACTGCGATTCTGGATTCTGGATTCTGGAATCTGGAATCTCGAGTTTTGAATCAACATAATAAACGAGGCTGTCTCTTCCCCACGATACCCTTTGTTTGTGGAAGCGCTACGATAGGCCTTGGGTGCAGCACTTGTGTATCCAGTCGGCATGACACAGTTCATATCAGGGACGCATGCTACGATAGAGGTGCACCATGTTTTTTTCTGAGCTCCTCACTTAAGGAGCGTCATACCTCACCGAAAAAATGATTTTAGAGGAAAATAAAAGTGCTGCCGGATGCGAAATCTCATGGCCGGAGTATACTCTGAAAATTTATTCGTCACAAAAATGAAAGTCCGACGAATTTGGGTTAAGGAGCCCGATCGTTCAGAAAACGATTCAGCCAAAAAGTGCTACCTCTACCGTAGCGCTAGTCCAGGCTCTTCATAATATCACCCCTCTACGGGGCGGTGGCGAGGTTCCAGGTTTCAGATTCCAGGTTCCAGATTCCAGATTCCGAAAAGCTATCGCGAACAGGGTGAGCAGAGGTAACACCCGATCAATAGCAACCCCTACCAATCGGAACCTAACGTTTCTCGCCTATACCGTGGCAGAACACCGCCCCTTGCTGTGCGACACGCTTAGAAACATTATGTGGGGTTTACTGCGCACGGTGCCGTATAATCGTGCCCCCAGCAGCAGTTCAACCACCGCAGCAGCGTGTGAGATCTTAGATCCTGTGCTTGTGTGTCCAACTCTTGCGTGCGTGGCGTTCGTTGTTCTAAATGCTTCCCCCCCGGTGTAGGTGACGACATCGGCACCCTTCAATGGCGACATGAACGAGCTCTACGCGTTCGGTGGCAGGTACTACAGTACAACAGTTGGCATTTAGATGCGCGGAGTACCGATGGGGCTAGCTGTTCTTAGGCAAAATGCATTTGTGATCGACTAACTAACGCATTCCTTGCCCCCGTCGGCCCCCCTTTGTAAGGGATAGCGACCAACATAAGGGCCAATTTGGCGTTGTCAGCTGTCTACGAGCAGCGTGAACGCCTAGCATTACGGGGTCGTATAATAAATTATTTTGCGCCCCGTGCCGCAAACGCCTCCTTGCATTGAAACTCGGGACACCCATTTGAATCTCGTCCCCCAGTCACGCATCATGTATCGTCAAGTCTCCTCGTTGAAGTCCCAAGAGGGGGGGTAGTGGAGGATCTATACAGTATACAAGTATGACTCTTGTTGTTCACAGTATGTTGCGTCATAAGCCTTGACAATGGGGGTGTCATTCTTCGGAATTAGCGTACAATCGTTTCGTCAAAATCTTGTTTTTCGAGTGAGATGTACTACAGCCTTGTAGAGCCTCTCCAGTAAGGACCCTCCTCGGGGGCATAAGGAGGACCCATACCGTGTATAGCATGCATCGATGGGAAACGAAACTCCCCCGCGAAATAAGTGTGTGGGAGGAAACCCCTCGGAGTGGTTCTGTGTAGTGCATACAGAGACGACGGTGACGGTTGGCTAATGCGGACATAAGTGGCGGGCGGTTTGACTAATTTCAACCATCGTGTGTTTTGGTTCAGCCGTGTCTAGGTAGAAGGCGTGCGAACTCGGTTCTTTGAGTAGTGCCCCGCGTGAAAGCGGTGATCAGCGGGTAGGGCACACACGCGACAGTTTGTTCGGCACCTGCAGTGCGTGCAGCTGCTGCCCACCAACAGGGTTAATTTGTCGTGTTTCTGGAGGTAGCATGTTTTTGTTTCCCATAGGTGATTACCGATCGAGGGACCCAACCCTGTGAATCTCTGTATTCCCCGCTTAAAACAGAAATTGAGGATAAACGTACGCTCAATCAACCCCGCCATCAATCTTACTATTAAGTTCCGAAATCGAGAAAAAACGTAAGCCTAATCAACCCCGCCATCAATCATATTCTAACAGTATTTTGTTTCGGGCTCTAAATATATTGAGTACTTCTTCAGTCGAACGTGTTTGGCCCACAAGTACCCCCTTCGCTGCACTGTAGAGGTATATGCTACCGCACTGTAGAGGTATATGCGCTACCGCACTGTAGAGCTATATGATACCGCACTGTAGAGGCATGATACCGCACTGGAAACTGCACTGTGGAGGCATGCTACCGCACTGTAGAGGCAGGCTACAGCACTGTAGAAACATGCTACAGCACTGCAGAGGCAGGCTACAGCACTGTAGAATCATGCTACAGCACTGTAGAGGCACGCTACAGCACTGTAAAGACATGCTACAGCACTGTAGAGACAGTCTTCAGCCTTGTAGAGACAGGCTACAGCACTGTAGAGGCATGTCACCGCACTGTAGAGTCATGGCTCGGCATTACTACCAAGATTACCCCCACCCCGTTTGCCCGCCTCTGGGGGCCTGCCTCACAAGCCGTTCATTTCCTGCCAAAACTAATACTAACCTAGACGCGGCTCGCCGCACCTTTCGAGCAATAAAGCCTGCGCAGTTTTCTACATACACCGCCCTTTGTACCCTCCACCCTAGTTGACACTTTGCCTGTCAACCCGTGTGGACAGGTCTATCTCTATCTTCGACGGCAATTCGGGAAAGCTGGTGTGGGACAGCGGGGACTTCATCGCGACGTACATCGCTGACCCGGAAAACGGCTTCAGCGAGCTCTTCAACTCCAAGGGAGGCGAGTAACGCGAGAGTAAAAAAGTAACCGTTCTCCGTTTTCGCTTCCCGCAGAGCGGTCGAATATATAATCCAAACGAATGCATATAGACGTTGGCTCGGCTATGGCAAGATGGATGCAGTGTACTTGATATTAAGTCGTCGTAATTGGCCTCGATTTGCCAAGAACATTTCCCGGACTGAAATATGTACCGACATTTGGAGCTACGAGTAGTAATGCCAACCAAATATTCGGTGAAAACACAGGGGGGCACACATTGTTTTGGGTCGATCTTGGGCGCTGAGTATTCATCCCCCTTTGGGAATAGGAAAATGGTCGGTCCATGACAGGAGACCGCCGTTTCGAGCGCTCCGTTAGGGCCACCATAGCGCGCTGGGGTGCGGACCCTACCCGTGCCGATATAGCGCAAGCAAGCAAACCTGTCGATACGTGCGCTACGGTGTAGTTGGCCAACTATTTTCTGACTGGCTACTACAGTAGTAGAAAATAGCCAAATACGGCAGATGCCTTATCACATTTATTTATGGTGTGCAATACAATTTGTTATGCACTTACTCTACAGTTAGTAGTCGGTCACGAGGTTATGTACCGGAGTAAGCCAACATACATTACACGACATACCTTATAAGAAACAGGAAAGCTAGCTCAGGCCTGATTGTTTTGTTCGAGAGAACGTGCTTTCATTATACTAATTTCAAGATAACTACTTCTCGAATTTAGTATTTTCTTTTAAACCTCGGTTTCTTATTAGGTGTTCTGTACTGTAGGTTCTGATAGTCGCTTTATAGGTGTGGCTGGGAACTCTAAACTATGATCAAGTGAGGAGACTCTGCAGAATTAGGCGATAACCCTATAAGGCAAAAACGAGTCTCGATTCTATGTTGTGTTCCCACTAATTCCCACCAATATCACCTCGGCAGATGCCGACTCGTTCGACGAGCGCAGCGATGACAAGGGGGCGGAGCCAGAGGGGCTTGCGATAACCGAGATCGACGGAAGGTGGGTAATGTTGTTGTTGTTGCTGTTGTTGTTGTTGTTGATGATGTTGTGGTGTGTTTTGTTGTGTTGTGATGTGGATGTCGATGTGTTGCCGATTTGGTGTCGTTGTTGCTATTGATTTTGGACTGGTGTTGCCCTGTGTTATTTCGCTGGCGGCCTAGGTTTATCGTTACTAGCAGACGCCTCCCGAGGGAGTTCGCTGCGACGATAATTTCCAGTTTGCCTCCCTCGCGCCGCCCGGGCTAATGCCAACCCCCTCAAACGCCGCCGATGATTCTAAAAAAAACAATGTTCGAGTTTGAGCGCACAGTGTGCCCCCTATATGCTACGTTACGGGCAGCACTACAGTAGTAGCACCTTAGGGCCAAAATAGGCCTGGCCAGGACGGGTTTGCCATGTACGAGTCTGAGCGCACAGTATACCCTTGAGCGCAATACCTTGCAGGGATGGTGGCTTATTGTTCTGAGCTCCTCACATGAGGAGCTAAATATCCCACCCCGAAACATGACTTCGAAGAACCTTTGTTCGCGCAACCCGACCAACACTTGTATGCGCTGTATGCGCTAGTGCGGAAACTGACACACGAGCGCAAAGCTGTAGCCTGTGTAGTCCCAGTGCCAAACAACCTTGCCTTAAAAGCCAAAAACGAACTGCAACAACCCCTATACGGTATACCGTGGAGTGAGTCCCTCCTGTTGGTCAAGGATAAATGCCACGCTGGCAGTAGCACCTTGCGCGGCCAAACTAGATTTGGTTAACGGGGGACCTGCTCGACTGAGTATATGAACCGATATCGTTGGAATGCCTTTTATGTTTCACGGTTATTGTGGGTCGTATTATGTAGCATTATATATGCCTAGACCATGGAAGTTTTCATAGGGTCGCGTTTTAATCAAATTTAGAGTGTCACTGGTTATTAATGTATACATTTCCTCAAATGAGTAGCCGATACAATTAGTTGCATCTCTACTTAGAAGCATGCCTCATTCAAGTGTACTCCTATCGCAGCATCATGCCTCGTTTAGGTGAGCCCCTACCGTGAATTGTTTTGGTGGCGCCCCAGCCCCCCCCCGGATTTCGCCGAGTAAACCGTCTGCGGTTTGGTCGACGCGAGACGTTCACCGGAACGATCTTCATAGAGTGGCCTCATACGCGCCGCACGGGCTACTTTTCAAAGCCCATCGAACGCTCACTCGATCGGGGCTCTTTTTTTCACGAGCCAAAGCGGATGAGACCCCTCCCCCCTGGTCAATATCATCCCATCATGTTCTGACCCCCCACAGGGTCTATGGTCATACGACTGCGGCCGTGCACGACATGATAACCCCCCCCCCCCCGCGTCTCTGGAATGGCCACACCAGAAATCAAATCAATTGATTGGAGGCTGCATATATATGCAAGTCCACCTCACAAACGGTTCTTAGTAAGATGCAGTTCAGTTCACTCTTGATGCGACTCGCCGAACGCCCACGGCGCTTTGCGTTTGGTGCAAGCAATCAATGTCTGCCTGTTGAGTGTAAACCCTACGTGCTTCGTCCCGGCATTGTAGGGATGCGAGAATCTATGGTCATATGACTACGGCCATGCATGGGTATCAGGTACACCCGGACCCCCGCCGCCCCGCCCTGGGAAGAAAGTAGCCAGGTAAAAAAACACCCCTTTAAATTGTATTGAAATGGCTCCCTTAGTGAACCCCGTGTACCGGTTCCTGACATGAGTATCCCCCCCCCCCCCCCCCCGCCCCCGCGTCTCTGGAATGGCCACACCAGAAATCAAATCAATTAATTGGAGGCTGCGTATATATGCAAGTCCGCCTCACAAACGGTTCTTCGTAAGATGCAGTTCAGTTCACTCTTGATGCGACTCGCCATACGCCTCACGGTGCTTTGAGCTTGGTGCAAGCAAGCAATGCCTGCCTGGTCAGTGTAAACCCGACATGCTCCGTCCCGGCATTCTAGGGATGCGAAGAGTCTATGGTCATACGACTGCGACCATGCATGAATATCGAGTACACCCCCCCTTCCCCCCGTCCCACCCTGGGAAGAAACTAGCCACGTAAATAAACACTCCTATGAATGGTATCGAAACGCCTCCCTTAGTAAACCCCGGTGTACCGTTTTCTGGATAACTCCCCTAACTCGACCCCGCCATCTTCTCTGCGCAGAATCTACGTGTTCGTCGGCCTCGAGCGCGCCGGGGGGTGGATGTGCTGGGATGTCACCGACGCCAAGGCTCCGGTTTTCCAGGTAACTGCTACATAGGCGTTTTTACTTTGTGGGGTAAGGGCGGGGTGGGGGAGGGGTAGGTGTTTCCGGTTTTACGGTTTTCATGTGCCTGACTTCCGGCAGTCCCTCGGGGATTATGTTCGAGCAACTCTACGGTAGGAGTGACGCATGCTACGGACGGTAGAGGTGCACCTGCATACAGTACATTTTCTGAGGGTCCTCGCTTGAAGAGCTCTATACTAACAGTGAGTGAAAAAAACTGATTTTGAGAAAAAATGAAAGTGTTTCCCGATCAGCAATCCCATGGCACCTAAGGTATACGTAAAAACATGAAGCAAAAAAAAGGACCATTTTCGGGCGGTTTTGGGTCAAGGAGCAACGTCATTCTGAAAAACGGTACAGGGACCCCCTATCGTAGCGTGTGGGTTGAGCATACCATAGATCCAACCCTGTAAATACTTCTCCGGATATTCCGTTTGGCCCAGGCCGGCCAACGTTTTTATCAATAGGTATGTGGTGCAGTTATCTCATAACAAATACCCTGGTGTACTACTACTACTACCGTACTACTGCTACTACTACTACTACTACTACTACTACTACCGTACTACTGCTACTACTACTACTACTACTACTACTACTACTACTACTACTACTACTACTACTACTATTAATACTACTACTACTACTACTACTACTACTACTACTACTACTACTACTACTACTACTACTACTACTACTACTACTACTGCTAGCAGTATCATGTTGGTGACCTGAGGAATTTACACGGTAAATAATATTCGGCCAAAACGTGCAAACCCCTCATCAGCAACGCACACATGGTACATACCGAAAACAACGTGTATATACGTATCTTCTCTGTGCTTTCCTCGTCGTTTCCACACCCCATACACGTACCCCATTTCGCTCAATTTCGTGTTTCATACAGCTCACCCATCCCGTTTCGTTTCGTTTCGTTATTTTTTGTTTCGTTTCGTTTCGTGTCGTTTCGTGTCGTGTCGTGTCGTGTCTTGTCTTCGTTTCGTTTCGTTTCGTGTCGTGTCGTGTCTTGTCGTCGTTTTGTTCCATTTCCCGTTTCGTTTCGCTCCGTTCCGTTTCATTCCGCTTCGTTGTTTCCCTTTCGCTTCCTTCCGTTCCATTTCATTTCGTTTCGTTTCGTATCGCCGTTTCGTATCGCCGTTTCGTTTCGTTTCGTTTCGTCCTGTGTCGTCTCTTGTCGTTTTTCGTTTCGTTCTGTGTCGTTGTTTCGTTTCGTTTTTTTTCCCGTTTCATTTCGACCTCCCATATAACCAACACGCGCGCACACGAAAATGACGTTTCTTTGTGTTTCAGTCTTACGCTAACTCTTACGAGGACGACGTCGCCCCCGAGTCGGGTGCCATCATCCCCGCCGAAGACTCTCCCTCCGGAAAGGCGCTGCTTATCGCTGCCTACGAGCAAAGCAACACCCTGGCTGTCTTCGAGATCAGCACCGATTAGATACTACTGCATTAGGCAAAAGCCTCGCCTGAGTTCACTCCCTGCAAGACTGATTTCGGGAATGTTTTGAGTGATCAATGTTGAAGCTCATGCTGCATGCATATATATTGTCGGATGGCAAAGATGAAATAATTCCACGATTGATAGTAAGGGAGATAACGTTTTTATCACTCACTCTGGACATAAATGTAAGAAACGCTTAGTCTTCATATTTATTACTAAATGTTCCTTATATTTCCGTCCAAAATATTGGAAAGAGTATTCTGACCACAACTGTGGGGACCGCTTGATGTTTTTATTTAGCATGGAACCGAAATGGCCCTTACGATTCCGTACATATAGGTTGATTGTCCAGAAACAGGAGGACTGTTTTGTTTGGTTTTATGAGACTAAAACGATGTTTTTTATGCTTCGGGACAAGTCTAAAACTATCCGGAAAAGTAAATAAAATACGCCGTTTTTTTTGTAATAGGAAAATAAAAACGGTCCTTACTTTGCCGAGCCAAGAACTAGTGATAGGTAAGAGCATGAACACGAAAGCGGTTATAATATTTCCGGACGGAGTGATTCGGTTGTATAAGATCGATGATGATATTTTCTTTGATTCTAAGCGTATGGTGAACGCTCACAAAGCGAATCAGTTGTGGGCTTTCCGTGGGCGTAGTTCAAATTAGACCCCGTACCTTGTGCTCTTGTGCAAGACTCGTCGAGTTGATGTAAAGGCGATGCAATTTTTATCGCTTCGCACCGAAACATTACTGCTGTTTTTGGTTAAATTTCAGTGCACAAATGGTTATTATATTTCGGTGCAGAGTAAAATATTTGGCGAGTGTCAGTTCGGAGAGAAAACCCCGGTGCATTTTGTTTCAAGTTTTCGCAAGGAGACGCAAACAAGCAGGTTAGGTAGACGAAATCCGCGTCGTGTTTCACTCGTCACAAGAACGAGACTGCATTGTTTTGGCTCTATAGTGTCTGGGCAGTTGAGCCCCTAAAACGAGCAACACCTCTCGTACGGGCTACTGCGATATGTCTTTTTGGTAGTATACTTGTTTTTGTGTTTTTGTTTTTTGGGACTATTAATAGTAGAGCGTGAAAAACGTTGGGCCGATTGCCCGACCAAACTTCTTCCAAGTCACGTTTCGGGTGCCATGCTACTTATCAATAATATAGTATTGAGTTCTTCGTGTGAGGAGCTGCTCAGAAAATAAGCCACTCACCCTTTCAAGGCATGGCTCGTTTTTTTTTGTTTCCGTGTGGTTTTGTCGTTGTTGGTTGATATGCCTGGAGTTGTGGTACCTATAGACCCCGCTCACGTGCCTTTGTTGGTTTCCTCACGGTTCGACAGTCCAGCACTCGCCCATAGGGGGAAATATCCCCCGGTCAAGGTTTCACGCTTTCCCGAGCAGGCACAAGTGTCGTACATACGTGAGGCGGGTGCTGTCTGTCGATCTTCGTTTCCATGCTGTTGTTGAGTCGATATTCTGAACACGTATATTAGTGAATGCACATCACACTATATATACGTATTGGTCTCAACGTCCATATGCTAACATTGTCTGGCTTTCTTTTTTTTCCTCGAGTGGTTTACTTGTTGCTGCTGTGCTGCTGGATCGTATGGTAGACGTACATGGAGCCGGTGTGCTGGTGTGGCAATTAGAGTATCTTCGCGGTCCCCGGAAAAAAAACACCTGTCATTATTAACACCTGCTCAACATTTATGTATTGTCTGCACAGATGTTGCTATGGTTATTTAACAAAGGTGGGGTGTCAGACGAAGCAAACCTTGTCGGCACGAGATATTCGGTGTTGCCGGCAAGGCGCGATGTGTGTTTCAAGGGAGGCTAGCCTTTCTTAAAGCGGTGTTGTCTTCCATGTATGTCTCTTAAACCGCGTACCCCCACAGTGTCCAATTGTGGTGGAGACGGTGGCCCTATAGGGCCAGGGGGGGGAAGCGATCGCTACACAGGCAGTCAAGCCCGAGGTTTAATCTAGACCATCCAAGTTTTTTTCAATTTTGTTGTTCGTTCGAAAGCGGTTTACCCCTTTTAAAACTGCAGTCCCGTTATGGGAACAAACCGCTCTAATTCTAAGTAATGTGTCCCAAAAACGGGACTGCAGTTCTAAAAGGATTAAGCTTCATATGGGTGTGGGTGTGGGTAGGTTTAGGTCTAGCTTACGTTAAAGGCTGAAACAATGGCAGGTTATCTTATTTTTCGTGGCTAGACTTTCAGGGTTAGAGCTACTAGGTTTGGCAGGTGAAAAAGGAAAACACCCCTCTTTTTGGTGCTGTCTGCGTCTTGGTTTTGAGGCAAGCTCAATCTTTGCAGTTTTAATTGTATGCAGGGATGTCTGTCTGTGTCGTAAGAGCGTGATCTACCAGACCGAAGGCGTATGCACCCACGAGCGATCGCCCGACCTTCACGTTTCTGACTTGGTGCTGCGCTTGGCTTCGTGCGTGGTACGTGAGGGTGCTTCCGGAAACAGACGCAACCAAATAAGGCAGGGTGGGGGAGGGAGGATACAATATGTCTGCGTGTTGAGGTGCTGTCTCTGTGGAGAGATATTCATGGGTGGTAAGAGCTGTTTCGTGAGATGCCCCCACTAAGAGACGGAGAGGGAGGGAGGTTTCAAGATATACACGAAAACAAGGGGGGGGGGGCAGCTAGAACTCCCCGCGTGGTAGTTGGTGGGCGTGTCTGCTTGGTGCATGACGTTGATGAGTGGAGGTATCTGGCCTCCCTGTGATTACGCTGCAAGCCTTTCACTCATTCTTCAATAATTCCGTTCTGCTTCGCGCGGCATTAAATCGCATTTTCGATGTTACGTCTGTTGTATCGACGATGTCACGGAAGATGTGAAAACGTTGGTCACCCCCCGCAGGTTTCTCCTAACGCTTCCTCTCCTACATCTCTTGTCTACATTCGTCCCCTAACAGTGTAGTCTGTAATTTGTCTGGTCTGTGTAGTATGTCCCTGCAGTCTCTCGCACACAAGTGCGTCTGTTTGTTGTTCCAGGTGTTTGTCGTGTGTGTGTGTTTTTTTTGTCTGGTGTGTCCCAACAGTCTTGATCTGCGTGCCCAGTACGCTGGACATGCGATGCTACTTTGACGGTCTCGGGGTTTATGATCACAGAGGAGCTGGTAGCTATGTAGGATGAATAAATCAGCTCGGGACACCGGGTGTTGTAGTGTGTTGGATGCCGATAAGCAGAAACAACGGTTTGATGCGAGGAACACCCACCCACACCACCACCCACCCACATGGACTCTCTTGTGCCTTGCCGGGAGTGATACTTTGTCACAGCCGAAACGAAAACGGGTCACATGCATGTGTGGGCGGGGGCAGGACTCTAAGGAGAAAGGCAGCCATTTCCTGCCAGCGGAACAAACGTAGGCCTCTTGCTTCTTGCTCTTTCTCGATGTCTCGCTGAGAGCGAACATGTTGGCCGAAAAAACAGGTCATGTGTGGGCGGGGCAGGACTCTAAGGAGGAGAAAGGCGGCCATTTCCTGCCAGCGGAACAAACGAGGGCCTTGCTTCTTGCTCTTCCTCGATGTCTCTCTGAGAGCGAAGGGACATGTTGGCCGCATTGGTTCTTGCTAGACTAATTTATTGAACGCGAATTTCCTCCAGGCATTCTTCGATTCCAGAGTTGTTAGAACCTATCATGTTGCCACTAGAACCATATTGCGGCGGTGACTTAAAATGCGAGAACGACAAGTCCAAACTCTCGGGGTTTTTGAGGAGATGTTTTACCATCATCGCTCTGGGTTTGTCAGGGCGTCTTCTGCGGGCAGGGGGCGAATAACTCCTCTTTAACAGGAACAGTAACGCTCGTACTGCGGTAAGGGTAAATCAGTGGTCCCTCTATAGCGCCGTGGTCCCTGTATAGTGCCGTGGACGCACGCTACGATAGAGGGGACACGTTTGTTTTTGCTGAGCTCCTCGCTTGAGGAGCTCCACGCTAATAGCAAGTAAAAAACACAATTCGGAGGAAACTAAAAGTTCTACCCCATGAACAACCTCATGACCTAATTATACTAATTATAGTATACCCTGGAAAATAATGAAACACAACAAGAAAGTTGGACGATTTTGGGTTAAGGAGCTAAATCGTTCAGAAAACGTTTCAGCCAAAAAAAGGTATACCTTGGTCTACCTCTATCGTAGCACGGGTCCGTGGTCCCTGTATAGTGCCGTTTGCCCGCTATATTGCCTGTGGAATCGCCCGGCACATATGGGACCCACCAGTGTCGTAGTGTGCAGATTAGTGCCGGTTTACGCCATCATAGTGCCGGTATTGTTGGCTGACGCATATACCGGCACTATACGAGAGGGACCATTATTGCTGTAGACCCTGAGTGTTTTGGGGTCACCCACGTTAGGAGCGTTTCACGCCACCCAAAGCCTGTGTGCCTAACAATAAATCTACGTTCGGACACTGGGGTGGTTGATACTCCGGTCTACGGAGATTTAGGGTTTATACATTGCAACGAGGACGCATGCTACGATAGAGGGTGCACCATGTTTTTGCCTTCGAAGGGTGGTCACTTGAAGAGCTCTACACCTCACCCCAAACTGATTTTGGAGGAGAGTAAAGGCGTTATCCGATTGAAAATCCCATGGCCGGAGCAAACAAGGAACAATATTGCAACAAAAAATAATGATCAAAGTCCGCCGAGTTTGGGTTAAGGAGCTCGATCATTCAGAAAATCATTTCAGCCAAAATAAGGTATACCTTCTCTATCGTAGCACGCATCCGAGGCATTATGGAATGAGGTGTCCGTGTTGGTGCTTCCTCGGCATGGGTTGGCTTGCTCAAAGGAGCAGTTGCTGATACTAGTACGATACGACCCTGTGTCCTGTATTATGCGTCGGTGGGGCTCGTGCCATCAAGCGAAGGCTCAGACGCAAGCTGCGGTAGAGGTGAACCGTGTTGTCCCTGAGCCGTAGTCCTATGACCGTAGACCCTCGCATCCCTACAATGCTACGAAGCTCTATACTACTATGGAGGACCATAGTAAATTCGGTATAAACAAAAACCTATATATTTTGCCAGTAATTTTACTAACAATATTGTATCCCTATTTATTGCGCTCATCCGTAATAATAGTTAGTCACAAAAGAGCCATCCCACGGTAAGGGTGGCAGCAGAACTTTCTGAGCTCGTCCTACGAGGAGCTCAATATCTCACCCGAAACATGACTTGGGAAACATTCGTTCGCGCAACCCGACCAAACCTTCCAATAATGCGGTAGTCCAAAAACAAGTATACCAGTAAAATAATAATAGTGTTCAGTGGTTACTCACGAAAGGAGCACAACCGGTCAGAAAGCGTTGAGCCTAAAAGTGGTACCCTCACCGTGGGATCGCTCTAAACTGTTTTTCGGGGGAACTAAAAAAGTGCTACCCGATGAATATTCCTGGGCCCTTGAAATTGCAACACACTAACAGTTAAACTCCGACGATTTCGGTGGGTTAAGGAGCCCTGTAATGCCAAAACAAAACACAAATCGAAACATGTGCTTCCTCTATCGTAGCAGGGGTGGGTCCTCACTCGTTTGTCCAGTCCCTCTTAAGCGGCATACCAGTAGGTCACGTGCAGCAACAACACATTCGACGAGTGCTACCGTAGAGGTAGCACTTTTAGGCTGAATCTTTTTCTGAACGATCGGGCTCCTTAAGCCAAATTCGTCGGACTTTCATTTTTGTGACGAAATATGTTTCAGGGTATACTTCGGTCATGAGATTTCTCATCCGGCAGCACTTTTTATTTTCCTCCAAAATCAATATTTTGGTGAGGTAAGACGCTCCTTAAGTGAAGAGCTCAGAAACAGAGACGGCGATGGTGCTATCGAAGTCCTGAGCGTATCCTGCTGTTTTGGGATCGATCACTCTGGTTTGGATCGGGTTGGAGCATCGAGCTAGTTGAAACGTTGGGATTGCGACCGCCATGCTTGGGTTTGAGGCGCAGCCGCCGGGTTACGCTGTGCCATGGTCTGCAGGCGTGGGCGCGGCTGTTGTCCCGGTGGCCTCGGGTTGTGGTTTCACGTGTTAATCGCTTCGGTCGTGGTCATCTATGCGACCAAGAAATGCGCCAGGTTGTACAGGGGGCGTTTACCTACCGTGAACATGCCGGTCCAAGTCGGGCCACCTCCTAAATTTGATTTCAATTTCTACCCCAAAAAAGGTCCTGGGACCTTCTTGGTTTTTCTTCTAATTCAAATTGGATATACCCCAAAATCCTACCAGTAATATTTAGTGGTGGTGCGTGTTTTGACCAATGAAAAAGCGAATTTGAATTTTCTTTTTTTCAAAATTGAATTTGTTTTTTTACTCGTTAATATGGGCGCTTAACCCAAATTCGTCGGACTTTCAATCTTGTGTTGCATTTTTTTTTCAGAGTATATACTTCAGTCGTCATGATATTGTTGACCGGGTACGTACGTAGCAATTTTATTTTCCTCCAAAATCGTTTTTTTACTTGCTATTAGTGTAGAGCTCCTCCAGTGACCATCCTCCGAAAATGTCCTGTATGCAGGTGCACCTCTATCATCGCAGCACCCGTCATGATATCCCATGGAATATTTCCGCAGGAAATCAGGCGCGCCCGTGGATTGGGATATAATACACCTAACTACCCCCCCCCCCCTAAATTAACTCATTGAAGCTGTCGTCCATATTATGCAAGTCCGCCTCAGAGGCGGTTCTTAGCAGGATGCAGCTCACCCTCCATGCGACTCGCCCAATACCTCACGGCGTTTCGCGCTTGGTGCAAGCAATGTCTGCCTGGTTGGTGAAAACCCAACGCGCTCCGTCCCGGCATTGTAGGGATGCGAGGGTCTATGGTCATATGACTACGGCCGTGCACAATATGAGTACACCCCCCCCCCCCCTCCCTCGCCCCCGAGGAATGGTAGAAATTCCGTGTTACCCCTTTATTATATTTTCGGTGTGCTTTGTGTGCTGGGCATTGAAGAGGCTGTAAAGGCGTTGCTTCCCCTCTACTCATGACGCGTGCTACGGTAGAGGTAGCACTTTTCGGCTGAGTCGTTTTCTGAACGATCGGGCTCCTTAACCCAAATTCGTCGGACTTTCATTTTTGTGACGAATATTGTTTCAGAATATACTTCGGTCATGAGATTTCTCGTCCGGCAGCACTTTTATTTTCCTCCGAAATCATTTTTTTCGGTGAGGTATGACGCTCCTTAAGTAAGTGAGGAGCTCAGAAAAAACATGGTGCACCTCTATCGTAGCATGCGTCTCATCATGTAACTGCTACGGTGAAGGTGCACCCTGCTTTTTTTTTTCTGAGGGGTGTCCCCGCCCTGAAACGATTTTATCGAAGGAAAGTAAGTTTTCTACCCGATTATTAATCCCATGGCCACAGCAGCACGTATGAAAACGAAACGTGTTGCAACACAAGAATAAGAAAAATTCCGACGGTTTTGGGTTAAGGAGCCTTTGACCCTTTTAGGACTGCAGTCCCGTTGTGGGGACGAATTACTTGGAATTAGAGCCAAATAGATGGTTATGTGCACTGGAGTACTACAAGGGTTAAAGGAACACCCTCGTTCAGGAAAAAGCATCAGCCTAAAAGTGCTACCTGGTACCCTCTATCGTACCTGGTACGTGGAGCGAGATATTACAACTGTATCAAACAGTGCTCTGGTGTGCTGCGTGGCTGTGCACTGCGTCCTCGTGTATACACAACTGACATACATGTGCTTGTAATTTTAGAGCAGTCGAGGGCCGAGCCGTCCTCAAAATAGTTTCCACTGTCACCAACCCACGCAGCGACCTTCTCCAGGCAGGGCATATCCAGAGCCAAGCTTGCCACTCCCACGGCTCTTTGGGGCTTTCTGGTACGCCTTTGAGTTGGCTCATAGCTCCTCTGTACCACTCACTGTTGCTGCTGCAGCCGCCACAACTACGCAGCTGTGGCCAATAGCTTGCCGCCGCACATCATTTTCGTAGTATTGTGAGAGGCCTTGAGCAATCCTACGGTAGGGGTACCACTTTTAGGCTCAATATGTTCTGACCGGTTGTGCCCTTCACGTGAGTAACCACTGGCTACTATTATTACTTTACTGGTATACTATGTTTTTGGACTACCAGCATTGGAAGGTTTGGTCGGGTTGCGCGAACGAATGTTCCCGAAGTAATGTTTCGGGTGAGATATTGAGCTCCTCATGTGAGGAGCTAAAAAAATTCTGCTGTACCCCTACCGTGGGATGACTCCCTTGTACTAATCAGGGGAGAGGGGCGGCTCTCTACCGTCCCCTGGTTTCGCTTGTATCATGCGGAAGGGTCTCTACTGTCCGCTGTGATTTCAGTTTAACATAGGAGTTGTTCAGGCGTAGAGGGGGGGGGTGGTGCCAGGTTCCCTCTCACCCCCTACATATATTTCGTATATGCGTTTGAAAGAATGGCGCGTGTGTCGAGGCTCTGTATCTGTGGATAGAGATTGCAGAGGTGGCACCGAAGTGTCTGTGAAGATCACTTGAGAAGAAGAAGAAAAGTCATGGTTTGAAAAGACGCTTATTATTTGGCCATATTGGAAAGAAGATTGACCTCAGGGAGATCAATGAAAAAAAGAAGAGAAGAGAAGAAGAGAAGAGAGAAGAGAGGAGTAGAGTAGAGTGATCGAGGTGGGGGATGCCTGCACCTGATCATCTCGGTACAATGCCCATGCTACGAACAGTTACACTCCACCGTAGTCGGTACTGTTCCCTGTAATGTTCTCTACAACGTTATAGGAACGTTCTAGCAACGTTCCCAGCATCGTTCCTGGTGAAGATGCTTTGGACATACAGCACAGCGCACTACGAGTAAGACAAACTCGTAATATATCCACATATTTGTGTTTACCCGAATATCTAGACTAATATACTCATATACTCGTATCAGTGCGTAGTGACTGCACATCACAATATATACGTACTGGTATGGACCTCAACGTCCATATGCTAACAGCGTTGGGTTGGCGTCGGTTGGCGACGACTGTAACACATGCCTCTCGCTGCGTGAGATCGACCACCAGGGTACCCTTCTTTACTTGTTTTGGCGGTCACCACGGATGACGGCCGAGTTAGACCCGTTGTGCGGGGTGGAGAACCTTAACTCCGCATAACGGGAATTGTCGTATCACGTAGTGTGTTATGGCAAGACACACACGAGGCAAATACATAGGATACCCTTTGCCGCCTCTGGAAGTGGCCACACCAGAAATCAAATCAATTTATTTGAGGCTGTCATCCATATGCAAGTCCGCCTCACAAGCGGTTTTCAGTAGGATGCAGCTGACCCTTCATACGAGTCGCCCAACATATCACGGCGCTTTGCGCTTTCGGTGAAAAGCCATGTCTACCTGGTTGGTGAAAACCCTACGTGCTCCGTCCCGGCATTTTTGATGCGAGGGTCTATGACAATACGCCTACGGCCATGTATGACAATGATTACAGCCCCCCCTGTCGGGAGGGCAGAAGTTGAATACTTTGACGTGAGGTGTTGAAGCAAATTGTTTCAGGCGCCCTCGAGAATATTTATAATACGTGTTTTCCTGGTTTGTATTTAACCGGCACGCATTTCGTGGAAGCGAGACACATCAAGATTTGCAGCAAGGAAGCAATCGTTTCGACGCAATGAATTAGCTGAAGAAACTACAGTACACCCAATACCACACCAGGGATATGTGAGCAATCTAGTGCTGGGGTGGCCAGGTTCACGAGGCCCGTAGCATCAGGTCATGGAAGCCGGGTCGGGCGGAGAAGTAGACCAAATAAACAAATGTAGAAGGAAGTATATATTATCCAGATGTCGTTGTATATCGAATATACGAGAAGAAGAAGAAGAGGAAGAAGTAGAAGTAGTAGAAGAAAGTGAATCCCATCGGGTTTCACCGAGAACCAAACATACCGTCGCAGGCATGTTTCACCGGGGTAATATACTGATAACATACCACGTCAACATCTTCATCCAATAGAATGCTCCCATTTCTAACACGGAATTCTCCTATAACACTTGTACACGTGAATCATACATCCGTAGTATACATGAACATACTGCTTACCAGGCAGACTGAAAGTACCCGATCGCACATCCTCCCTACCTGTATGCCTGCCTCGATAGCAGTGCCTAATATTTACCATTCATCTCTGAAACAATAATCCCAAACCAAATACACCCACCCAGTTATCCACCAATCAATGTAATATTGTACTATATATCCTTGAGAAAATCCCCAAAATACAATCCCATTCCTCCTTCGTCCAATGTCCGATGCCAGAGCCCTCGGGCCGTCTGGCATGTTCCGCCTCCTTCGCAAGGATGGCCTTGATCTAAGGCACATCGACTGCGTCGGCTGCTACCACAAACGGCATCGTGCACCTTTCCGCCCTCAACACTAGATATCTTGATGCTCAATTATGCTAGCATATTTGAGCAATCTAGTGCTGGGGTGGCCAGGTTCGCGAGGCCCGTAGCATCATGCAATGGAAGCCGGGTCGGACGGGGAAGTAGACCCAATAGACTAATGTAGAAGAAAATATATATTATCCGCATGTCGTTGTATATCGAATATATACGAGAAGAAGTAGAAGTAGTACAGTAGAAGAAAGTGAATCCCATCGGGATTCGCCGAGAACCAGTCATACCGTCGCGGGCATCTTTCCACCGGGGTAATATCCTGATAACATACCACGTCAACATCCTCATCCAATGGAATACTCCCATTTCCAATACGAAATTATCATATAATACTCGTACACGTGAATCATACATCCGTAGTATACATGAACATACTGCGTATCAGGCAGACTGCAAATACTCGATCGCACAAGAGATTCGGGCTCCGAACCCCCGTTCTGCTCTCCTGGTCTGCCTCTCTATCTCAAAGCACGCACAACTACCACGGGCAACGCAAAGCGCAACACCAGCTGTCACACAATAGTAATATTGGGAGATCGCTCGATGATACATTCGCCCAGCAACACCGGTATCGCCTGTCGAGCTCCCCACACGATGATCGATACTGCTACAGTACATACATTACGAGCGGTTACTTTACTGCCAGGCGCGCTCTCCGCGAGCCGTCACACCACAGCTGCGAGCACAAGCCTACAAACAGGGTCCGTACCTGCCGCACGCCCCGGCAGCACTTCGGCAAGTTTACCATGGCATGAACACTAAGAACACGAGAAATGGTCTTCGCCTTAGGGTTTGCGTGCCAACTCGGGAAAACCACATTAGACGTCGGCAGGACCACACCTCGCCACATCGTTGAACTGCTTCTATCTTGAACCAAACCTAGTACGTACATATAAGTACACCAAACAGGATAACTAGACTACATGCGCACGCATACCTCACAACAGCAGTGTCGCTTGATGGCCCCCTTCTCTCGCCGAGAACCACGACCCGCAAATAACACCTATTCTTCGGGTCAACTGCTATTACAGTAGTCGTACAGGGTAAAACAATCCAAACAAAAAACGACGCACAACAGCACAGACGACGACGTCACACAACATAATCGCTTCGTACCTAACTCTCCCACTCTCTCCCGATCGAGGGATAGCGCCTGCCTATCTCATTGATCCTATTAACCCTTAGCTAATCGTCGAGGTAAACCAAATCAAAACAATACAACAGCGTACGCCAGCACCCGCGAGCGCCACACACCAACATCGCTTGACGGCCCGCTCTCCCTCTCTTATGGAGAGTCAGGATTTTCCAATCACATCGATAGCACATACAGTATTGTTGGCCAATCATCGAGCGAAGCGGTGGGCGTGCGATGCGACGGACACAACGCAATACTATCGTCGCATGACGGGGCAAGCTCTCTTATCCTGAGTCAGGGCTGGCTTATCGGGACGCGACGAAACAACATCGTAGCTTGCCAGGACACCCTTCGGCTATCCAGAGGCATGGCTCGTTTATGATAAGGCATGGCTGGCCAATCAGAACCAAATCTACCGATCAGCTGTAACTCTGGAATGAAATCCGTTCGAACATCTAGAGTAGTACAAAACCGACACCACATCCTACGGCAGCATCGCATGACTACCGAACTCTCTTAGTGAGAGTTGGGACCGGCTATTCACACCCCTTCCATGGGTCAATTTTTCTAAAGGACTGTTGCTACAGTAGAGGGGGGTATAAAACATATTCCCCCATTTTAACTTCAACATGTTCGCCACACTTGGGCAAGTGGCTCTGTACCACACTAAAAAAACTCGGACGTTTGTCACCTTTTTGTCTGTAAATCACTCTCCTCAGGGCGGCGGTGCACACCAGCGCGAAATCAAACGGCTTTAAAGGACTAACACCACAAACAAAAACAAGGCATATCAATCATTTAGATGAGTGGCTCTGAGCTGCTGCAGCGTAGAACCTAACAGTGAACACGCTAGCGTACCCACAAAAAACGTCAAAGGTGAAGAGCGAAAATACAACTAAACGGGTTACCCTGACGAGCGAAAGAGAGTTGAATATCCCTATTGTAGTGTTTAGTCGGTGCTGATCTCGAAGACGGCGAGGGTGTTGCTATCTTCGTAGGCAGCGATAAGCAGCGCCTTGCCGGAGGGGGAGTCTTCGGCAGAGATGACGACTCCCGACTCAGGGGCGAGGTCTGCCTCATTCGAGTTCGTGTACGACTGAAAAAACACAAATACCCAGAGGTAGGCATTGATTTTTCGTTTGCGCGCGTGTGTGTCAAAGAGAGAGGCAACGGAACGAAACGGAACGGAACGAATGGAACGAAACGAAAAGAAGAGAAACGGAAATCAACGAAACGAAAATAACTATGAGCGAAGCCAAACGAAATGGAACGAAACGAACCGAAAGGAAACGAAACCGAACGAATCGAAACGAAACGGAACGAAACAAGTGAGTGGTACATAATAGGAACGGGAGTCGTGTAGGGTATGTTATGGGAGGGTCGATGTTTTGCGCTGTGATGTAGGAAAGCGGGGAAACAGGGAGCACGAATACGGACCGCTACGCGCGGTATGATAAAACGTCGATCACGCGACACGAATATAACATTTCTTCGGTTTGCGTGCGTTGCTGTTGCTGCCGTAGCAGAGGTGACCAGGTTTGACCAGGGGTGCGTGTTACGCGCTACACGTTCCTTCGCGTTCGCGTATTGAGATGGGGTCAGCAAAACAAGAACAACGTTCGGACGCGTGCTACGGTATGGGGCTCCTCGTGATTTTTCTGAGCTCCTCACCTGAGAAGCTCCATACCTGCAGTAGTCACCAAAAACTGATTTTGAACGAAAATAAAAGTTGCTACGATGCATGCTACGATAGAGGTGCACCATGCTTTTTCTGAGCTCCCAACTTGAGAAGCTCCATACCTTACCGAAACACCGGTTTCGGAGGGGAGAACAGGTGCTACACGATGAACAATTCCATGATGACCCGCGTCTAGTATCATGGTATGAAAAAAATTTCAACACAAGAATGAAAGACTGACGAGTTTGGGTTAAGGAGCTCGATAATTCGGGAAACATTCCAGCTAAAAAGTGCCACCCTCTATCGTACCACGCGTCTTACCCGATGAACAATAGCATGACCTAAGTATACTTTGATCATTATTTTTTGTTGCAATGCTATTCGAAAGTTCGACTATTTAGGGGTATCGACACCGATCTTTCAGAAAACGTTTCAGCCAAAAAGTGCTACCTCTAATATCGTAGCACGCGTCTTCGTTCGCATTTGTTTCAAAACGACCCCCTAGTGGGAAAAGCCTCCATATAGTGTGGAAACCCCTTCATAATGTCTTTGCTTGCGCTTGCTGTAGAGCTACAGCAGTGCCGTCCGCAGTCTCTCTCAGCAGCAGCAGCAGCAGCAGGGATACGTTTGCGGACAACAGATACGCCCCCTGCCGTCGCTACAACTGCATGCGGCATGATACCTGATGGAACACAGTAAGTAAGTAGCCAACACGCAATATATATATATATATATATTATTATATATGGCAAATAGGACGGGAATCAAAGTGATCCATCCCCTGATTTAAAGCCTTGTTATGTTTCGCGGTTGACGTTCGCAAAAAATTGCCATTTTGACTCGAACGCCCGACGTTCGCATTATGTTTTCAGCCGTAACACGCATCCCTGAGTTTGACGGCCACAACGCAACCTAGTTCCTGGACGCTATCATAGACAGACGACACCGCGGTAGCAGCAACCTCCCCCGCACCCCCCTCCTATTCACCCTCGCTGCCATCCCCGCCCCCAAAACAGAACTTGGGCACATGTAAGTAACAGTTACCTGGAATTCCGGCGCTTCAGCGTCGGTAACATCCCAGCACATCCACCCCCCGGTTTTTTCGAGTGCGACGAAGACATATATCCTGAGAACACACAAGACGGGGGAAATCATTTAGGGGGGCATAAAATACTACAGCAGTACGTATATACACGTACCGTGAAGAGCGTTCGAGCTCGCACAGACGTGCGATCGTTTCTGTTTTTCAGTTTCGCTCGATCATTCCAGAACGGGGAGGTTAAGGTTTGCCAATACCGAAAAAGGTGTGTTTTCGGAACGATCTCGTTTCGACAGCCTTCCTTCCGAAAATATGACGTTTCACTTTAGCTCCACCCCCTTACCGCTGTCAAGAAAAACGAGCGCTGAAAAAAGATCGCACCGCTGTGTGAACTTCTCAACGACACGTGCTACGATAGAGGTACAGTAGGTATACCTTTTTTTGGCTGAAACGTTTTCTGAATGACCTACTAAAGGCTCCTTAACCCAAAATCGGCGAAATTTATTTATCATGTTGCACTATTTTTCGTTTTATACTTAAGGCCGTGGGATTGTCCGATCGGGTATATAGAAACTTTGTTTTCCCCCCTCCCAAAATAGTTTTCGAATGAGGTATAAAGCTCCTCAAGTGTACCTCTACCGTAGCAGGCATTCAACGCTCTTTTGCGGCAATCACGGAGGTGCCGTCATGGCTACTTGTCTCTCACAGCCGTAGCAGGAAGAGGGGCGGGGATCGCTCCCTTGGAACCCTGATCCCGGCAGGATCTAAAAGATATCCCCACAACACTGACTCTGACTAAATAATTAGCCGACAGCGGAAAAAGGAGGGTCGGGTGAGGCGGATTATGCACTTAGGCTGACGGGGGGAAAACCTGATCGTGTACAAGGCTGATGAAGTTGATCTAGCCCAAGCGGTTCTAGGGAGGGACTGCGGAACGCTGGTCATACGTCGGACAGATCATCTAGTTCCCCAACTGCCGTTGCGAGAGGTTTGTGCAGGGTCTGCATCGTACAGATCAAACCCAGGAAATTTAGTGCAAAAATAGTGCAGCATATTCCCAGGCCCCACCAGGCTACGCGGGCTACACCATACAAAATCGCGGATAGATCTGCTTTGAAACATCTAGTTCATGAAGCTATCATCGATTATCGACCAGATGTGTAAAAATGGTTAGACTGTCACGACTGCCTGCTTGCAGCATTCTCACAGCGAACTTGGGGGAAATCCTGGACGGTATGGACAAAAGGCTATGGCAGCCGACACTAAACGAACCCAGCCGAGAACCCGTTCGCAACAACAACAACCACGACGAAACGCTCAGTGGACAGCCGTGTAGCCAGATGGTTGCACCTATCGCGACACGTACGTAAGCTCCTATCCCTGTTTATCTTTGTCGGAGGTATAAGGTTTCTTTCAGTGTTTACGGCGTATTTGAAAGAGTTCCTGGTACGGTATTCTCTGTTTCGTTTTTTCCCTCCTGTGGCCACCTTTCACTCCAGAGCTCACGCATGCTACGGGTAGAGGTGCACCCTTATTTGTCTGAAGATGTTCACTCGAGGAGCTCTATACTACACCCAAAAATGTAGTTTTTGCAAGTAAATAAAAGGTCTACCCGACTACGTAGCAATCCAAGGCCCTCAGTGCAAAATGAGCAACGTTTCAACGATTTTGGGTTAAGGCGCCTTTACTAGGTCATTCAGAAAACGTGTCTGTCCAAAACAAGTATACCTATCTCTATCGTAGCACGCATCAGTTGTTGGTGGCCACGGACTGCATCGTGGCGATGAGCTCTAATGCGATAACAACAACAACAACATCATAAGAGTGACAATGGTAAACCGACCTTCCGTCGATCTCGGCCATTGCAAGCCCCTCCGGCTCCGCCCCCTTGTCGTCGCTACGCCCGTCGAACGAGTCGGCATCTGTGGAGGCGGCGTTGGTCAGGGGGTTGTTGGAAACACAAGATTTAATTATTTTCGCTTGTTGCGCTGTCTTGGGGGAGGGTCTGTTATTCTGCAAATACTCGACAACTCGAACATATAATCGATTCCAAAGAGTACTTCGTAATCTATAGTAGATCGTTGAGGGAGGATTTATATCTGATCTGTATGATCTAGCTGATGGTGCTATGTGGGAGCCGTATAACCTGCAAGGTGCAGGGGATGTGTTCCTGGGTTTGATCTGTACTGTACAGATCTTGCGCTAAAGCTCATGAAACGGCAGGTTAGGTTATAAATTATCTAGATCGTCATCTGTCCGACGAGATTAATAGTGAAGGTTACAGCGGCCCTTGAAACGGTGCTGGCTTGGCATGATACCGTATTTGGCGTCAGTGTCTCAATGATCGCTTCGTGCTACCGGCTACAAAAGCAAAACAAAAAACTCGAGACCAAATGCACGCACTGTCATCCCTGTAGTTTAGACAGGATAACCTTATTGATGTTGCTGTGATGCTCTACTCTTGAGGAGCACTATTGCTCGCCCGACAACCCACGTTGGACGCGTGGTACAGTAGTGGTCCCAGTGACACGTTTTGGCCAATCAATGGTTCCGGCTGTGACGCTGCCCCGAATTTCCCAATATCGCTGCAATATCGTTGCGTAGTGGTTTTCGTCAAGTTTCGACAAAATACCTACAAAGCCTTGGAGTTTTTCATCTTGTCGAATTTTCATGTTTTTCTTCTCCAAAGAAGGGTTTGAAATCACGAAATGAGAAACCACGGTATGTCTAGCCCATACACGTCTGGCCAGCTGGGGGTAGCATTGTCTGGTTCGCTTGTTCTACAAGTCTACTATTACGGGGTGGGCTAATGTAGTAAATAGGACCTACGGTATACACTGAAACCTATATGCTTGCCTATTTCTACTAACAATATATGGTCCTATTTACTATGGTCCTCCGTAATAGCACCCTCCTGTGCTGTATCCAGTTGGTAAGGGCCGCCTACGCGATGAACCAGACAGGTGAGGGGCTACCATAAATACGTTCAATGATCAAAACAAGCACACGTAATGTAACCAACATGCATCATTATCTCTTACGAACAAACCACACGGATTATTCTCGGACGGTTCTCTTCTCTCTAATAATCCTCTACGTTTCGTGGGGTGCAGAGCTCGTAAAGTGGGGGGTCTTTAAACACATAATACATGTACACGTCGGTCGTAGCATGCATCGTCTGGGAACAAAGGAAAACCGAAGTAGTAAGACAGATATATCGACCCATGGGTTAGTTATCTAATGAATGGCATCGTAAAAAACAAAATCGATATTGGCAGATGATCCCGTGCGCTCCACGGTGTTTTTCGAGGGTGTATATCAGGGCATTAATTAGTGGGTCGGGGTCTGTTGCGCGCAGCGCAACAGGCGACTCAAGGAGTGTTGCGCGCACCGCAACACGCCTGAAGCGCGTGTTGCGCGCCGCAGGCGCCGCAAGCCCCGACCACCCCCCCCCGCCGCCGCGCCGCCGGAGGCGAAACAAACGAAAAAAGCAAAAAAATGGCGATCTATGGGCGAATGTACGCCTAAAAAGCCTAAAAGATGTCCAATTACGACTATTTATCAAGAAAAAAAGACCCCCAAAAAATTTTTCTCGACCCCGGCGAGAAAAAAACGCGCAACAATTTTTTTAGCCTGCGGCGAAAATGTTGCGCGCCCAAAAACGCGTGTTGCGCTGCGCGCAACTAGCCTCGCGGCGACTGTTGCGCAAAACCGTTATTTTGGCCAAATGTTGCGCCAGCGCAACAGCGCAGCACCTAATTAATGCCCTGGTGTATATAATAGTACGTGAAGGGTATGGGTGGATGCAATTGTTTTATATACTGGCTTGATATACGGTAGTGTGAATTACAGCAGTAGTTACTTGTTTTGCTTAGTTGAGGAGCTCCGTCAGCGAGAAATGCTTGGGCTGAGAAGTGGAAACCCCTATCGGACACGGCACGAGCTAGAGGATAATCGAGGTCTCCCGCGCACGCACGCACGCACGCACGCACGCACGCACGCGCGGTCGTCGCCAGAGACGAAATGATGTTTGTGGTTTTGATGTTTTTTCTGCACACGCAATACGTACATACAACAACTCCTCGCATAAAACTATCGCGCATCTCTGCTAAGCGGATTCCCACGAAGACTATCCACCAGCGTCGCATCGAATGTCCAAACGCTTGACTAAGCACAGTCAAAATAGAAACACGTCTATACTCGTAAATGATCTTCACGATAGTCTTCAAGTAACGGAGATCCAACAGAAATCGTCGAAATGTCCATCCCAGAACAAGCTACGATAGGGTGCAAATAGGCGAGGGGAAACAAGTCACACACGAGCCCCGCGGCATACCGCTCTTGGCGCCTCGACAAACACTCGGAATAATGAGGCACTCCTGTAACTGTTATTGTTTACCCATGTTGTAAACAAATCAACGCGAGTCAACGAGGGAAAAAATATTTTTAGCCCTTCTCGGAGATGAAACAATAAGGCGCGTGCCGTGGTACGGGAGGGGGGAGAAGAGACTACTTCATGACTCCGGATCTGAATTGTGACTAGGAAGAGAGCAGGAGAAAGAACGGCGAAGATAATACATGGGATGAAGAACCAAAGCAAAACTAGGTGTAGCGAGTCCTAAAAAAGAGCCGCTATCTACCGTGAATCTTGAAGACAGACCTGTATACACCTATACACCCATGGCATACTAAGGCGAGAGGCCTCGGTATGTGTCAGGACACATGCTACTACAGAGGTGCACCATGTTTTTTCTGAGCTTCTCACCTAAGGAGCGTCATATATACCTCACCGAAAAAATGAATTTGGAGGAAAATAAAAGTGCTGCCGGATGAGAAATATCCTGATCGAAGTATTCTCTGAAACATTATTCGTCACAAAAATGAAAGTCCGACGAATTTGGGTTAAGGAGCCCGATCGTTCAGAAAACGATTTAACCAAAAAGTGCTACCTCTACCGTAGCATGCGTCTTTAGTTATTTAATCAAAACGCCAACCGTGCTTGCTTGCGGTTCGCCGTATAGTCTCACGACTGCGTCGTGCTCTCATTGTTTACTTAACTGATCACGGACCGTGCGTCGACCCTTCCTCGGTTTACGCGATAGTGTAGCACAGCCCTGTGCGACGCTGCGTGCGTCTCTAGTCACCAATTACTTAATATTGCACTGCGCTCCAGTCAACTGTCATGTTTACGATATTGAGACATGTTCGGTTAGGCCGGTCGTCTGATTGAAATGTGCATGACTCATCAGTGTCAACCCCACACAACCATTGTTTTGTATACTATCGATGCCACCGCCACTGTTTGTAGCGTGATTCCTACGCGTCACCTGCTCCACGAATAAATGCGAATCCGTTCGATTTTATCTCTCCCTGCTGCTCACCTCCCTGCGAGTTGAAGATGTCGCTAAACCCGTTTTCCGGGTCGGCCATAAACGTAGCGATCGTGTCCCCGCTGTCCCACACAAGCTTTCCCGTCTTGCCGTTGAAGATGGAGATAGACCTATACGACACGCCGAGACATCCAGCGGAAAGCCGGGCGGAAGGGAGGTTACCAGGTGGCGTCCAGGCACCTGCTACAATAATAGCGGCGCACCTACGTTTTTCTTAGGGGTAGCAATGCCTTCTAGGGGTGGTGCCCTATTTTCTGAGTTCTTCACACGACGGGTTCAATACTTTTAAGGGGCCCCTTCGGTGTCCTTAACATGAAGTGTTTTGTTTTCGGAATGTTTCCGGCGGTTTCAGTTACGGTTCGCCGAATGTTGGAGGCGTTCCGTGCGGGGATGGGGCTCCTTGAGGCATGCTACGATAGGGGTAGCAATGCCTTCTAGGGGTGGTGCCTTATTCTCTGAGTTCTTCACACGAGGCGTTCAATACTTTAAAGCAAAGCCGCCCGCAAACATGACCCTCCAAAAAACTTTAGTCGCAAAGCCCGACCAAGATTTCTATGCCCTACCAGATTGTCCTAAAAACAAATACGCGAGTATATGTTATACGTATATCGTACTAAACCGGTAGTTGCTCGGTCGAGGAGCGTGTCTTAAGGTCAGAACATATCGAGCCAAAACAGTGCAACCCGTACCGTGGGATGGGCCAGACACGCCTCCTTCACCCCATATCGTTGGGATACATTTTGTTTGTAGACGCGTGCAACGATAGAGATAGACCAAGGTATCTAGAGGTATAAGGTATACCTTTTTCTGGCTGAAACGTTTTCTGAATTACCTAGTAAAGGCTCCTTAACCCAAAATCGTCGAAATTTTCATTCTTGTGTTGCAATATTTTTGCATGTTATACTCTTGGCCTTGATTGGATCGCATCATCGGGTAGAACTGCTAATTTCCTCCAAAATCTGTTTTTGACATGCTATTAGTATAGACCTCTTCCTCGAGTAAAAGTGCAGAGCCTCAGAAAACGTACTGTATGCAGGTGCACCCTCTACCGTAGCATGCGTCCGTAGTGTGCTTTCAAGTATATGTTTTTGTGATACTGTACACTTATGGCGCATGCTACGGTAGATGTGCACTTGCGTACAGTACACTACGGACGCATGCTACGTGCACCTGCATACAGTGCATTTTCGGAGGCTCCTTGCTTGAGGAGCTCCCTACCTCACCAAAACCAAAACCGAGGAAAATAAAAGGCGCGATCACACCCGATGCACAATTCCGCAGTGTAAGTATACAATAAAGTGAAACATTCTGCAACTCAAAAATGTTGAGGAGCCCCGTCATGCGCAGGAAAATAATCTGCCAAAAAGTGCTACCCCTATCGTAGCACGTGTCTTTAACCCTTATAGGACTGGAGTCCCGTTTTAAGGACAAATTACTTATAATTAGAGGGGTTTGTCCCCAAAAAGGGACTGCAGTCCTAAAAGGATCAATACAAGGTACAGGTTTCGGGAGTGTTCACCGGCACTTGCCCCTTTTTTCTTTTCTTTTTTCTTCTTTTCTCAAAAGCGCAAGTTTTGGGGTGAAGGGGTGCAGCTCCTCCGGCCAGAAGCCCCAGGCAATGCGGGTGTTTCCCACGCCGTTAAAGGCGTCCCCCTTGTTTGTGTAGAGCTCTAAACCCCACCCAGACACTTGACTTCGAAAAAAAAAAGTGTGCAACCCGATGCCCTAGGCATATATGTGTACAGCGAATAACATAAATAAAAACAAATGGTGTTCCAACGATAAGGCATGTGCCTTATAAGGCGTATGCCTTATTGGGTACAGTAGTTCCTCGGTTAAGGATCCCCGGCAGTCCTAAAAATGTGTTGGGGGCCAACAATCACCACCCCTATCGTAGATCGCGACTTTCTTGGAAATCAACAGGAGTCGTTCGTCTTCGAACGGTTAGGCAAACCTTCCGGGTTTTTTTTCCCTGCCCTCGTGAAACAGGCTGCTTATTGCAAGTGCGCATATGCCGACAACGGCCCTGGGGTGTTGTCGGGGTGTGTGTGTATACTGCGTTTGAATCGGCAACCGTACCTGCCACCGAACGTGTAGAGGTCGTTGATGTCTCCAGCGTACGGTGCCCGGTTCGTCACCTGCTCGTCGCGGAAACATACCAACAGGCGCACACGAACGTACACACACGTGCATAGAATATCATGCCGCTGTGGTAGGACTCCCCCGCATAAAATATAGATATACACAAAAGTCCGTTTCTTCATTGGATTGTTGCAAAACAAAGGGCCGAACGACTTATTGCGCAACTTATTATATCACACACACAAGCGCCTACCAAATGTTCGTTTCAGGGGCGGGGCGTGGGAGGCAGATCTACCTGGTGGGCACGCGCGCACCCCACGGACCATCCATTTCCCCCCCTCTCAGGCCCTTCACCCCCACGCTCGGGGTAGCGTGCGGCGTGCCCTGAGGCCCCGCTAAGCCTGTCCTCATCGAAAGAGGGCAGGGCTACACTTCGTTGCGAACAGTCCACCCGAACGAGGCGCCACAATTTCGTTTCAATTGTACAAAATAATACCACAATGCGTATAGCTCCGTCTTTACTGCTGCTGCCGTAGTAGCACCACGCGACCAGGGTGGTACACAGCCGTGTGCCACGATAGAAGTTGCAATTTTCAGTCTAAACCTTTTTGCTCATTAACGAGCAATCCCACACGGTAATGGTACCACGTTTTGGCTCAGTATTTTCTGACCGGTTGTGCTCCTCACGCGAGTAACCACCGCATACTATTATTACTATTTTACTGGTATATTTGTTTTTGGACTACCACATTGGAAGGTCTGGTCGGGTTGCGCGAACGAATGTTTCCGAAGTCTCATGTTTCGGGTGAGATATTGAGCTCCTCCTCATGGGAGGAGCTCAGAAAAATCTGCTGCGCCCCTACCGTGGGATGACTCTAACCCCTTAAGAACTGGTCCCGCATATTTGGGGGACAAATTACTTGGAATTAGTGTGATATATTTAGTTCAGTTCTGAATGGTTTAAAGGGGCTTTTTAGCTGAGAAGCCATCTAGTATCGTTGGGATTCTGCGAGAAGTCGTTTGTTATATATGTATACCCCATGATGGTCCATTGAGTTATATGTAACGGCTTGGCTTACCCGAACGAGGCGCCACAAATTCGTTTCAATTTTACAAAACAAATACCACAAAACGCATAGCGCCGTCCTTACTGCTGCTGCCGTAGTAGCACCACGCGACCAGGGTGGCACACAGCCGTGCCACGATATAAGTGGCAATTTTCAGTCTAAACCGTTTTGCTCATTAACCCCTCAAGAACTGGTCCCGCATATTTGGGGACAAACTACTTGGAATTAGTGTGAGTTTTTTAGTTCAGGTCTGAATGGTTTAAAGGGGCTTCTTAGCTAAGAAGCCATCTAGTAACGTTGGGATTTTGCACCCCATGATGGTCCATTGAGTTATATGTAACGGCTTGGCTTACCCGAACGAGGCGCCACAAATTCGTTTCAATTTTACAAAACAAATACCACAAAGCGCATAGCGCCGTCGTTACTGCTGCCGCAGTAGCACACGCGACCCGGGTGCCACGATAAAAGTTGCAATTTTCAGGCAACAAACCTTTTTGCTCGTTCAAGGGGGGCTTCTTAGCTGAGAAGCCATCTGATATTATTATTCCCTTTGCCATCCGACAATGTGCAGCATGAGCTTCAACATTGGTCACTCATAACATTCCCGAACGCAGAAAACCACGGAAACCAAGGAAACCTATGCGCAAAGTTTTACATCCTTCTATGTCTACTTCTCGCCCAGATGTATCTACAATAATACTCCATTTGTTGTCCTTGCTCCCTCCTTCCCAATATGCACTCTTCACGTTCTATTATTAAGTCCTACGCCGCATCCAAGCTCCATCCCCACGGCCATCGGTGTGGGTCTGCCATCTGATATCGTTGGAACTCTGCGAGATATACCCCCACGATAGTCCATTGTGTTATGCAACGGCTTGGTTTATGGCTCGATCAAACTCGGCAGTTTGTCTGAGGGATCGAGTTCCTCGAAAGCGAAACCAAACAAACAGTGACACATGCTACGATAGAGGTGCACCATGTTTTGTCTGGGCTTCTCACTTATAAAGGAGCGTCATACCTCACCGAAGAAATGATTTTGGAGGAAAGTAAAAGTGCTGCCAGATGCGATTTATCCTGACCGAAGTATACTCTGAAACATTATTCGTCACAAAAAAAATGAAAGTTCGACGAATGTGGGTTAAGGAGCCCGATCGTTCAGAAAACGATTCAGCCAAAAAGTGCTACCTCTACCGTAGCACGCGTCCAGGGGTACTCGTATAACATGTAGGTGCTAAGCCGTGTTGGGTATGGGCGCATGGCACGGTAGAGGCGCCCACCGTGGTTTTTGAGAGGGTGGTTACTTGAAAAACTCTTTACTAAATAGTAAGTAAAAACTGATTTGGGACGCATGCTACGAGAGAGGTGCACCATGATTTTTCTGAGCTCGTAACTTGAGGAGCTCCATACGTCGCCGAAAAATGGGTTTTGGTGGAAAATAAAAGTGTTATGAACCCGACGAAAACTTCCATGGCATGAGTCTAGTATAAACAAAATCACTACACAAGTATGAAATTCTGACGATTTTGGGGTAAGGAGCCTGATCATTCGGAAAACGTTTCCGCCAAAAAAAGGTATACCTTATTCCGCTATCGTAGCACGCCTCTTGGGAGGAAAAAAAACATTTACCCGATGACCACTCCTCCCATGGCCTTCAGTATAAATGGAAAAGTATTGGACCACAAGAATGAAATTCCGGCGATTTTTGTGTTAAAAGGAACCCGATCATTCAGAAACAATTTCAGCCAAAATAAGGTATACCCTGGTACCATATACCTCCATCGTAGCACGCGTCAAAAGCTCCATCAAGCGGAACACATCTCGGCCTAAACCGTGACAGCCCTATCCCGACACGGCGTCCATAGCCGACGCATGCTACCTATAGAGATGCACCATGTTTTTGTTTCTGAGCTCCTCACTTAAGGAGGCTTCATACCTCACCGAAAAAAAATGATTTTGGAGGGAAATGAAAGTCCTACCGGATGTAAAATCTCGTGACCGAAGTATACTCTGAAAACAATTTCGTCACAAAAATGAAAGTCCGACGAATTTGGGTTAAGGAGCCCGATCGTTCAGAAAACGATTCAGCCCAAAAGTGCTACTTCTATCGTGTAGCACGCGTCAGCCCCCCGCGCCGTTGTAGTTTCCCACCTTCAGCCTTCCGAGGTTGGCGTCATCGTATGGCGACTTGGTGATGTCCAGCCCGAGTTCCTTCGCCAAGTCCTCGACACGGACCTCGTCCGTGTAGAAGTCGGAGTCATCGTCGTCCCCATGCTCCCGCGGGGCGCCCTCGTTGGCCGTGATGAAGTCTTGCAGCAGTTTTTCAGGGAGGGAGGGGAGGGGGGGGTGCAAGGGCGGAGAGGGGGCGGTGGGGGGGGGGGTCGAACCCCGTTTCATTTTCCTGGTATGTATAATGAAGCTAGGTACTAAACACGTGGTGGCTGGTGGTTGCAGGACCCTGTAATTTGTCATCGCGGAGCGTACTCAGTTGTTTGTTATCTCGTGCAGAGCAGAGAGAGAGAGAGAGAGAGAGAGAGAGAGAGAGAGAGAGAGAGAGAGAGAGAGAGAGAGAGAGGGAGGGAGAGAGGA
>MEHQ01004323.1:60565-82869 GCA_008828725.1 Saccharina japonica
AGAGAGAGAGAGAGAGAGAGAGAGAGAGAGAGAGAGAGAGAGAGGGGGGGGGAGGCTATGAGCCTGTAGAAGAGATGGACGAAAGAAATGCGTGCTACTGTAGTAAAACAAACAAAAACGAAAAACACTGCAGAGGATCGACACGTGAGGAGCCTCCATACACCGCCCAACAGACGTTTGAGAAATAGCACGAGCCTTAAAAGGCCGATGCACAGTCGAATGGGCTTGCAAATAATAGCACATGCGATATTCATCGGACGCGTCTTACGGTAGCCTGCATGCAGGTGCATCATGTTTCTGCCTTCTGAGGGTGGTGACTTATTAAGGAGCTCTATACTAAAAGTAAGTTAAAAAAGTGATTTTGGAGGAAAATACGAGTTCTACCCGATGAACAGTCCCATGGCCTACATAAAGTATACAACGAAAAACATTGCGGCATACATATGTACAACAACGAAAATTACTGGTGCTACGATAAGGGAGGGGGGGTACCCACATTTTCACTACCGGGGTTTGGCCACTCGGACGAGTGGCTACGAATCTAACTGAAAACTGGACCTAAACATATTTCGTTGGCGTTGCCCTAACAAACCTCCAATGGCGGTGCATATTAAACAAACAAAAAAGGGTAATATGAGTATACAACAACGCAGTGAAGCAGCCACTCGGCCGAGTGGCTCTGTGCAGGTGAAAAAACAAGCACCTGACGCGTGCTACGGTAGAGGTAGCACTTTTTGGTTGAATCGGTTCCTGAACGATCGGGCTCCTTAACCCAAATTCGTCGGACTTTCATTTTTGTGACGAATAATGTTTCAGAGTATACTTCGATCAGGATATTTCTCATCCGGCAGCACTTTTATTTTCCTCCAAAATCATTTCTTCGGTGAGCTATGACGCTCGCTAAGTGAGAAGCTCAGAAAAACACATGGTGCACCTCTATCGTAGCATGTGTCGCCTATACATGACCCCCCTACCGTAGCACCAGGCAAATTTCCGACGACCACTGTGTCAGTGATTTGTACTTCTCCACAACAGTAGAAGGACAATGTCGCTGCTAAGGTAACATAGCTGAGTATAGTAGCTGGTACGTATTATTACGTAAGTAAGTAGCCGACAGTATGACACCAGCAGTAACAAACACCGCGGTAGATACCAGGGGGGCAACTCAGTCAAATTAACGTCGACACTTAACGTGCCGCCACGTACTGACTTTTGTTTCTGTTTGTTCTCGGGGTCTTGCTTGTAGCTCGGGGTCTTGCTTTGTAGCTCAACGGGATGTATCGATCCACCAGGCACCACCACGCCCTGCCGATCACTCTCATCATCTGCCTCTCTTCCTGAGCAGAGCATCAATAATATCACATCAAAATCTGGAACTCGGGTCACCAGTAACACCATCTTCTTTTACAGAGCTGAGCTCTCATCATATCACAGAACCAGCCTAACCGCGGTTCGGCACTTGGCCTCTATCTGGCATCATACGCCAGTCACAAGCCAATCTACTTCAACACACTGTTGGGTTGAGGAGCCCCGATCATTCAGAAATACGTTTCAGCCAAAAAAAGGTATACCTTGGTCTACCTCTATCGCGGCACGCGTGTACCCGGTTGAGGACCCCCGTCAGCTGGAAATAACCAAACAACTGCCGTAACGGAACAGGAAAAGAAACGTACTGTAGGAAGAAAAATCCAAGCAACGACGACAATTGTCGGATATGGGCGGGAGGAATCTCCGCGTAGTTTCTTCCCAAATGTCAGGACTTTCCTGCGTGCGTTGAATACGACCTACCAATATCGTCTGTTAAGGACCGGACCCGGAACGGTCTCTGCTGAATCGCGAAAAACGCGGGCATTTATTCTCGAAACCCAACGAGGCCTACCGTAGACTATTCGCGCCTGCCTGCCTGACTGCTGGCATTGCTTTTGACAGTGTAGCCGTACTCACAACTTGTCCCGCCCGTCTCGAACGTTGTGATGGCGTCGGGCTGGTACATGCCCTTTACTTGGGGCCAGTCCCGGAGGTCGATTCCGTCGTCCTTGTCTGACACGTCGAGTAAAACGCCGTTGCCCCACTCCTGCCCGAGAGCAAGAAAACAAAATGCGGTAAGAGCCGAATAAAAGTCACCATGTTTTCGCGGAGACGTATTGCCTGTTTGTTACACCCACTGCATTTTGTTTTTGTTTTCCTGGAATCTCTTGCAACATGCGGCGTTGTCACTAACAAAAGGGGTTGGGTTCCTCTTGCGTCGTGTTCCTGGGACCGGTCCAGCCCACCCTTTCGTATTTGAAGACGAAGCGTCTTATGTATCTTCTTTTTCCCAGGTGTGGGGCGGGACTAAACATTGAAATCAACCTTGCCTCGATCGATGGCCGTCACTCCTTATACCTCTACTCACTTGCCCTGCTGCTGCTACCGTGGATGGTGAATCGAGTGGGCAATACACAGTGGCTTGGGGATACTACTGCAGATGATTACTGCACCTTGTAGCCGAGCGGGAACATGCGACTGACTTCACAGTCCTTGATATCGATCTTCACCACGGCGTTGTTTTCCTGTGACGACACGTATGCGGCATCGTGTCAGGCGGGGGGGAGGATGCTTCATACATATATATTTATATAGATGTTACATATGCATATACTTACGTAATCATATCGCTGTTGATGAAAGCATCGGAGGCGTGCTACGATAGGGTTCCTCGTATTCGGGGGGGGGGGGGGCATAGTAAATAGGACCTACAGTAGACACAACCACCTATATACTTACAAGAATCGCGAGAAATCACGAACTACCTGGCCTAGCGAACGACCGCTGTCCAGTTGCAAGCAACAGCCCTGTCTGTTCGCGTGTTCTACCAGTCTACCAGCACCGTTCCGTGCGGTATCCACTTGGTACTCCCACAAGCGCGATAAATCAAACAATGTCCGCTGTTCCTGCAAGTGAGCTACGTACTACGTGCTCAGCCAAATAATATGAACCATAACGCCGAATTCTCTCTATGACAACAAACTGCAGATTATCCTTATGTCGGTTCCCGATCCCGAATAATCTTTTCCATTTTTGCTCACAATAATTGGTCCTATTTACTAGTATTTTTCTATGGTCCACCGTACTAGCACTTTTTTTTCCATGCGAGACAAATGTTTCTGACTGACGTTTATTCTGCTCCTTGACCCAATACCGTTGGAACACAACTAGAGCGTATCAGCTTTCTTCGTGGTATACCTACGCTAGGCGTTGGGGTTGTTCGTTGCGTTGCGCTTTTAACTTTTATCACACTCCTTTTTTTCTCAGTGATGCACATGTACCCTATAGGTGCCACGTGGTGACTTTAAAAAAAAATCGAACGTGAAACCCGATGGCGATCGGGTAGGCAATGAATTACCAGATAGCGCGTGCTACGGCAGAGGTAGCACTTTTTTTGGCTGAATCGTTTTCTGAACGATCGGGCTCCTTAACCCAAATTCGTCGGACTTTCATTTCTGTGACGAATAATGTTTCAGAGCATGCTTCGGTCAAAAGATATTTCTCATCCCGCAGCACTATTATTTTCCTCCAAAATATTTTAAGTTTCGGGAGGTATGAGGCTCCGTAAGTGAGAAGCCCAGAAAAGAACATGATGCACCTCTATCGTAGCATGTGTCAGATGGCAAAATAAAAATGGTGTTCCAACGAATAAGGCGTATATGCCTTATCGGGTATCCCTTCCTCGGTTAAGGAACCCCCGACGCATGCTACGATAGAGGTGCGCCATGTTTTTTCTGAGCTCCTCACTTAAGGAGCGTCATACCTCACCGAAAAAATGATTTTGGAGGAAAGAAAAAGTCCTGCCGGATGAGAAAATATCATGACCGAAGTATACTCTGAAACATATTTCGTCACAAAAAAGAGATTCCGACGAATTTGGGGTAAGGAGCCCGATCGTTCAGAAAACGATTCAGCCAAAAAGTGCTACCTCTACCGTAGCACGCGTCCCCCGGCAGGCATAAATGTTTCGGGGAAAAAACTGCTACCGCCTTCGTAGCAGGCGTCATCGGCTGTCTGAGGGCCTGGTTGTGTCTCGAATGGAAAACGGACGTGGTTTGCGCTGCCCGCCTGCCTGCCTGCCTGCCGGGCGGAGGTGTACTCATCTCGTGCACGGCGCAGTCGTATGACCATAGACCCTCGCATCGCTACAAAGCCGGGACGAAGCACGTTAGGTTTTTCACCAACCAGGCAAACATTACTTGCACCAAGCACGAAGCGCAGCACCGTGAGGGTTTGGGCGAGTCGCACGAAGGGTCAGCTGCATCCCACTAAGAACCGCCTGTGATGCGGACTTGCATATGTACGGCAATCTGGATTGAATTGGTTCGATTTATAGTGTGATCACTTCCAGAGACAGCGATGGGTAAACCATAATATGCATCGGCCTCGTGGAGGCCTTACCAAATACACACTACGTGATACGATAGTTTCCCTTGTGCGCGGGGGGGGAGCGTACTCCTTTGTTGCTTGCCTTAGTCATTTGACCATTGACCACGCATCCCTTTCGGGACGGAGCTGTGCGGGGGGGGGGAGGGGGACAGGTAGCCAAGAAACAACGACCGGAAGCGTTTAACCCCTTAAGAACTGGTCCCACATATTTGGGGAACAAATTACTCGGAAATAGTGTTAGTTTTTTTTTTTTCAGTTCTTAAAGGGTTAAACCAATATTCCAGGAGGGCATAAGCCAGTCATTTTTGCCGAACTGCCCAGCATAATGCGTATCTTGAAAGGTCCCGAAAATGGTTCGAAGGGTTCTCAAAATGGGGCCTGAAGATTCCGAATAATGTCCCTGAAGGGTTTCCGGGATAGTTTCTCAAGAGATAAACTAAGCCCTAAAGGGATTTAGAATGTATATATATATGTATGTATGTTGGGTATAAATCTACGATGCATAGGGGCCCAAATAAAATATTGTCGGGGCTCATCACGTAAAAAGGATATATAATTCGATACGATAAACAGAAACACTCATCTCAACAGGTTGTTCGCGGTAAGGGGGGGTATAAGTAAAGGATATATACTTCGATGCGATAAATACAAATACTCATATCAGTGGGTTGTTCGTGGTATATATATAATGGGGGGGTATAATTAATTTATCTAGCGAAAGAGGGAAAATAATATGCCAGATAGAACATTTTTACGGTATCCAGAATTACATTGTCAGAGGTGCCAGAGGGGAATACTTTAAGGTTTCCTCCGATATCTGCAGGCGGACGCCGCCAAGGGGTAGAGAGAGGGTCCTAAGCATTTCCTGGGGTGTCATAAAGGTTTCCACGACAGCTGTGAGTAGGCGTTTTTCGACGCGAGTCGAACGAGGGAAGAAAGTGCTGAACCATTATCTTATCGCGGTCAAAATTCAAGGCGTGTACCGTAGTGGGGAGGGGGGGGAGAAGAGTCCCTACTGTGTGACCCCGGATCTGAGTTACGGCTGCGAGGGGAGACAGAACGAAGAGAAAACATAACAAGCGGGATGGAAAATACGCATTTATTTGTAAACGAGTAATTCTCACAGATTCCTTGGATATCTAAGTCAGGACGCGGTCAGGTGTGGATTGCTTGGGGTATCCCTACGCCAACTACGGATCGACAAAGTTCCCCTAAACGTTCCCGTATCTTGCCTGCAGCGTAACGTAGGCTGTATCACTGTCTTCCGTGACCGCGATGTACTCCGGCTCCATGTCCTGGTTTGCGTTGCATGGGTAGGATGAGTTTTTCGACGAGAAATGCGAAGGAGACGGGGTCAAAACAAGGGAGAGAGGCGGGGGGGCGTAGGGGATCGCACACGTTCCGCTGTCATAAACCTGATGCTAGACAGCAGCAGCAGCAACAGGAGCAGCGTCAGCAGCAGTGGCGGTTAGCGCTGGGATGCAACTGCAACATCCTTACTTTCAACGGAAACGCCAGCAGCAGCAGCAGCAGCAGCAGCAGCAGCGGCAGGAAGAACACTAGGAAGAGGAATGGACAGTGAACTACTTCGTTCGAACCCACGAAGCATATATATACGAAGTATGTATCCTTTGTTGGATACATACTTTGTATACAGTAGCCCTACCCAGGAGCCTACCCGGCCACAATACCATGCAGGCCACTGGTTCGTGCTATAATTGGTATGTGACTGAGTAGCCTAGCGTGGTAAGCAATGGCACGGTAGGGCTACCATGTCCTGGTTCAATATTTTATTACCGATTGAGCTCGCCAAGTGAGCAACTACAGGTTTCTGTGGTATGACTGTACTACTGTAGATAAAGCTCAAACCGGGGCGTGCGTACAGACGGGAGTAGGCTTCATGCAGAGGGCTCTTGTTGTTCCCGTGGTTTGTTTCTTTCGGAGTGCTTAAGACTGATCAACGTCGAAGCCCCTGGTACACATTGTGGGAGGGCGAGGCCAACATGAATACTTATACTAAATCAGTGTATGCACGTAGTACAGTTTGTTGTTCGCGTACGTAGCGCTATCCAATGTAGTGCATGGAGATGATTGCAGAAAACAAAATTATTCGAAGTCTTTGGTTCCCGAGAGAGACATTGAGGTTCCTCATGCGAAGAACCTAGAAAATAAGCCATCACGCGCCTATAAGGTGGCATTGCTCGGTAGTGCTACACAAACGACGCATGCTACGGTAGAGGTGCACTACTGTATTGTTTCTGCCTTCTAAGGGTGGTCACTTGAGAAGCTCTATACCCCAACCGAACACTGTTTTTGGACGAAACGGAAACCCCTACCCGATGGCCAATTCCGTGGCCTTAAGTATAAAACGAAAAAATATTGTGACACAAAAATGAAATGCCGACGAGTTTGGGTTAAGGAGCCCCGTCGTCGTTCAGAAATAATTTCGGCCAAATTTTTCTACCTCTATCGTAGCACGCGTCACACCTCGTATATACCGTAACTTCCCAACAAGTAATATTACCATGGTATAACGTAACCCCGTACCGTAACTTCCCAACAAGTAATATTACCATGGAATACCGTAACCCCGTACCGTAACCAACAAGTATTCTTACCATGGAAAACGTGGTGAAGTCGGCGCCGCCAACGCGCATGCCGCGGTCGGCCATCCTGTTACTGCGGGACGGCTCATCGAACTTGCCGAAGCCCACCTCGCAAGGCTCTCGGTACTTCTGCGTGGAGGATTTGCGCTTGAAGATCGACACCGACCCTATGGGGTCGTTTTCCGCCACGGTGTAGTCCACCTATTGTACACGAATAAACGTACAGAACGCGACATGCATGTGTTCAATAACTTCGGGAGTTAAAAAAAAGTCAGACTGACATTTTAAAACTTTAACAATTTACCGCTACGAAGGTATGTTTTGTGCTCCAGAGGGGAATGCCACTCTAATCATTTAGAAAACCCTTCGAGAGAGTATATATGTATATATGCTCAACGCTGAGATCGCAATAAGCCGCGAGCCTTGAGCTAACATATATATACGAGATTATTAACTGTTGTTGCGTACTGTGATTGCAGAGGGGACACCCTTTGAGAGATCACACTATTAATAAGAGTCGTTCTTATCGAGCAACTTGTTTTTCCAAAAGTTCCATTTCCCCCCCCCCCCTAAAAAAAACGGGAAAAGCAAAAAAAACAGGATTTATTTGAAAATTCTTGGAATTTTAACAAAGGGCAAAATATTTTGGAGGCTTCGCATTCCAATATTTGGACATTATTTTTGGAAAATACGGAAATCCTAAAAATTGCGCGAAATAAGTATTTGGAAATTTTGGGGAAAAGTGGCTCGATGAGAACGACCCTAAGCCGCGAGCCTTGAGCTAAAATGCGTAGCAGATTCTGAAGTGCTGTTGCGTACTGTGATTGCAGAGGAAAATAACCAGCGCGCACCACTGCTGTGGTGTGAGGGGGGAGCGGGGGGCGTGAGGGTTTGCTAGCTCCCGCACAAACAAGCAATGCGGCATAGAATAAAGTGTATGCCCTCCTGAAAATCCGTCTCTCGCGCGATCGAAGTATCCCACGCCGCCTGCAAAAATGAGTTTCGCCGAAAAATCGTACTACACTGGTAGATTTCATTTTTATTATATATTTGTTTTCTCCGCTAAGACGTGTGGCGCCCGCTGGGCCACCCTACGAGGATATTCCAGGCAGGTTTCCTACTGATATGTAGGCATGCATGGGGCATGAATACTTGCTGGGATACCAACACATTATGTCACCCTGGTCTTTGCTACCCGCGTTTGCTTCGGCGAGTCCCCCTACCTATCCGGGTGCACAGGACCCATGCTACGATAGCGGTGTCCCATTATTTGTCTGGGCTCTCGTAACTTAAGGAGCTCCATACGTCGCCGAAAAATAGGTTTTGTAGGAAAATAAAAGGCCTATATACCCGATGATAAATTCCATGATCTGAGTCTAATAGTAGTATGAAAAAAAAAGCAAATCCGACGATTTTGGGTTAAGGAGCCTTTAATAGATCATTCGGAACACGTTTCAGCCAAAAAAAGGTATACCGTGTTCCTCTATCGTAGGACGCGTCGCAGCTATGCTGGCCCTCGGGCTCCTGCTGAGCTCGGGGGTATAGGTGTGGAGGTGTATGATGGGCCGCTTATTTGCGTGCCTCGTAGACGCTCGCCACGGAAGGAGTAGCAATCTTTGGGCCAAACTAAGTATGGCTGTCTACTCGTGAAGTCCTATCAAATAGAATTTGTTACTACGACTGATAATTAGTTACTCTTGACGGGTGCTACGAAAGAGGTAGAGGTATACCTTTTTTTGGCTGAAATGGATTCTGAATGACGAGGCTCCTTAACCCAAAACCGTCTCCGGAACTTCATTCCTTGTATGACGCATGCTACGATACAGGGGCACCATGTTTTTGTCTGAGCTCCTAACTTAAGGAGCGTCATACCTCACCGAAAAAACAAGTGCTGCCGGATGAGAAAGCTCATGACCGAAGTATACTCTGAAACATTATTCGTCACAGAAATGAAAGTCCGACGAATTTGGGTTTAGGAGCCCGATCGTTCAGAAAACGATTCAGCCAAAACGTGCTACCTCTACCGTAGCACGCGTCGTATAAACTGGCCATGAGATCGTCCATCGAGTACGAGCACTTTTGATTTTGCTCCAAAAATCATGTTTTGGGTGGGATATTGAGAGCTCTTCAAGCGGCCACCCTCAGAAACAAGCTGGTGCACCTGCATGCAGGCTACCGTAGCACGCGTCTGTTGCTGACTTTTACTGTTCTCTAACATTGCGCCATAGGTTAATTCGTATATAGTTTGGGATCAATGAGGCCTCTCTGCTGCGACCAGCGGGAGACTCTCACCCGGGGCTACTACTCCCACGTTTGACTCTTAGTTAATCAAGGCGATACCTCGCCGCAGAATAAATACAACTAAACTGACGCTGTTGTCGACGGTATACCCTTCGCTACCAACGATGGGCGGGCGGGACGATCTGTTTTTTCCGAACCTCTTTTCTACTTTGTCGTCGTGTTGTCGAGGTGCGCTGTGGCCCGCAGAGTGAGCTTAACCACTCGCTTTCAGCACAACAATGAGGCTTTCCCGAAATGGGGGTTCGCCCTGCTGGTGTCCCCTCTTTTCTGGATTCCAGGTTACTATTGTAGTATTGTGTCGTTGGTTAATTCGTGTATATAGTTCGGGATCAATAAGGCCTCTCTGCTGCGGTATGATATCGTACCCATACTTGTTAACCCTTCCTATATCTCAACGTCGTCGCTCGTTGGCATCTCATCTTGTCTGCGGGTTCCTTTTCTCTTCCTTATTTTCCCCGAACTTCTAGCTTTGACGCCTTGGGGGCCAGATCTCTGCTCCCGTTGGTTTATCCGTGATATTTACTGGTTATGATTTACCAGAGGTATGCTACTGACTTTCACCGGCTCTCCTTCATTTTGGAGGAATAGTTCGTCTTCCGTCGGTGGTGTTGTTTCGAAGCTATTCATACTGTCTGTTGAACTTCGGCCTTTCGATACATCGAAACGTCGATTTGATTACATCAAAACTTTGACTACCTCGAAATTTTCGATACGATATTCTACACCACACCACCACCACTACCAGCATTCTCACCGGCTGTCCCTCATTGGCGGTGAGGATACGCCTTCCGTCCGGGGTGAACGTGACCATGTCGGGGCCGAAGCCCGCGGTTAGAATCTGCACGTAATCTTCGCAGAAGTCGCACCTGTCAGTAGGAGAGGGCGGGCGGAGAAATATCGGAGAAGTGCGCAAAAATGTCAGTTTTAAGGGTGGTGGTGCCTTATTTTCTGAGCTCCTCACACCAGGAGGAGCTCAATACGTACCTCAACCGAATCATGGTTTGTCGTAGATATGTGTCTTCGCGCAGCCCGGAAGGTGTTTGGACCGTACATAAACCTCACCCGATCACTAGTGTTGCTGGGACGGCTGCGGCGTGGGAGCAAGCCAAATACGGTGGGTCGAGGGGGCATGCTGCCGGGAGATATCGGGCGCAGAGGCGCGGTGGTCCTTTCTGTAGGTTTAGATGGGGCGTTTCAACGGACAGACGGTTTCACGGGCCCTGCCGGATGATAGCGCCTCTCCCCCATGGGGTTCGCCCATGCTGTATGCTGCAATGTCTTCAGGACCTCAGTGTTTGTATCAATAAACGTCCCATGGAAAGAATGAAAAACGTGCACGCAAGTTTCACAGCTAACCGACCCATGCTACGATGATAGAGGAGCTCCCCAAACAAATGTTTTGATTGAGAAAAATTAAAGTGCTTCCCGAGGAAAAATCTCATGGTCGACAGGTGTACTCTAGAAAATATTGCATCAAAATCGTGAAATACCGACGATATTGGGTTAAGGAGCCCGATCATTCAGAAAAAAAACCCAGCAAAAACGTGCTACCTCTATCGTAGCAAGAGTCGACCAAAAGTGACTACCAGGTATAAGCTATACTGGCTCACGAATTGCGATGAGTCCATTGGGTCCGCATGTACGCATCATGACCGACCGCGTCTTCGAGCCTCGTGGATCTGCCTTTTTATCGCTTGCAATCTCGAACGTTGGAGCTCGATTACTCCGCTATCATATAAGCCGAGAAAAAAGAGGACTCTGGAAGGGGTCTGCCTGTTGTCTACTGTTGTAAAAAAAGCCCCAAGGTAAGCGCCTCCACGTCGAGGTGAGGGCTTGGCGCGTCGAGTTTGAATTTCGTGAGTTTGATCGAAAGTTGATCATATTGAGTCTGGCGTAGTCGTCTGTGCTGATTGCAGACGAAGGAGGGCGAGTCCCAGAACGCTCTAAATGCTCACAGGGCATCAGTTTTAAGGAGATCGTGGGGGGCGCGTGCGGGCAGAGTGTGTGGATTCGTGGCTGCAGGCGGGTGTACCCGAGGCTGATACGCGCCCCGACGAAGAAACCGCACGGAAAGGCGCTCGGCGGCGAGAGAGATCTGCGAACCAGCTGCGCCCAAGGACTGTTCTACATCGATAATAGACGCGTGCTACAGTAGAGGTAGCACATTTTGGATGTATCGTTTTCTGAACGATCGGGCTCCTTAACCCAAATTCGTCGGACTTTCATTTTCGTGACGAATATTATTTCAGAGTATACTTCGGCCATGAGATTTCTCATCCGGCAGCACTTGTATTTTCCTCCAAAATAACCTTTTCGGTGAGGTATGACGCTCCTTAAGAGAGGAGCTCAGCAAAAAACACGGTGCACCTCTATCGTAGCATGCGTCAATAGGTGTACGCGTATGTTGTGTACTTTTACCCGTGTGGTTCGTGCACCATACTTCCAGGTATGAAGTAATCGTCGCACCGCATGCCCGTAAAAAAACAACGTCCGGTAATACAGCAGTATTATGAGACAATTCATTGCAACAAATCACGTCGTGCGCAGGCACAGTGTTGAACACCGAACACGAGAAATGAGTTCGATACGATTTCGATATTTGATACGCGTGCGAACATCAAAGCTTTCGTTCAGAATCTGCATGAAAAACACGGGAATGCCAGCGGATGGAGGGCAAAACGCGTTCGATGTTTCGATATCGAAAGTTTGGTATTTCGATATATCGGAACTTTGATATTTCGGTATATCGGAAATTTGATATTTCGGTATATCGGAAATTTGATATTTCGGTAAATCGGAAATTTCGATATGATATTCAATTTTTCGATATGTCGCTACTTTTTATATCGGTCGCCCCGGTAGTCTAGTGTGTTCAGAGTGCTAACGTACTTGGTGCAGGGAGTAACCGTATTTGGGAGTTCCATAGAGGAAATATGCGTGTTTCTCTGTGGAGCACTCAACGGTTTGGGTGATGTCTATCACCCGCTTCATGTTTCTTCGATTTTCTTCCCCTTTCTTCTGTGTACGACGGTAATATATATATACATCAGGTGGAGCTTCTACTTCTTTCCCCGACCGAGAGTATCCCGCCTAGGGATCACTTGAACACGCTAGCGTCTGTTTCAATTGGAACGGCTCGCTGGTTGGATCTCAGTCGGGGGATCTCGAGGACGAGCTGGTCGACTTTCGCTATACCGGATGGAGGCTTCGGAGGGATTGTCCCCGGGCAGCGGCCTTATCGACGATGAGGCCAGCAGGGCCAGGTCAGCTTCGAATACTACTACTTATAGCATTCGATCCCGAGTTTAAATCCCACCGTGGAGAGATTTTGACTTTATTCTCCAGAATAGAAAGGACCCAATTGCTGAGAGCGCCTTCGTGGCGTGGGTAGGCGGAGTCCGACGCGAGTCGACGAGGGAAGCAACGGCTGAAAACTTCTCGCGATAAAATTGATACAATTGCAAAAGGCACGCAGTGTAGTGGGGAGGGAAGAGAAGGGCCTACTTAGTGACCCCGGATCAGAGTTACGACTCGTAAAAAAAAAGAGGGAGAGAGAAAAGAAGGGCGAAGATAATACATGAGATGGAAAAAAAACAAACAAAAAAAGCAAAACACAAATCGAAGATTTCGACACCATATACGTATATATCGAAAGTTTGATATTTCGACATACATATATATATCGACACTACTATCGATACACCATCGATACCGGACGCATGCTACGATAGAGGGTGCACCATGTTTTTGCCTTCTAAGGGTGGTTACTTGAAGAGCTCTACACCTCACCCCAAACTGATTTTGAGGGAGAGTAAAGGCGTTATCCGATTGGAAATCCCATGGCCGAAGCAAACAAGGAACACTATTGCAACAAAATAATGATCAAAGTCCGCCGAGTTTGGGTTAAGGAGCTCGATCATTCAGAAAACATTTAAGCCAAAATAAGGTATACCTTCTCTATCGTAGCACGCGCCTACGATACATCGAAATTTCGATGCGATACCCAAGACACTGGCCGGTCGTTCGTGCGCTCACTCACTCACCCGATCCAGTCCTCGACGGAGGAGACGATGTACACCTTGCCCTTCGTAAGGGTGTCGTAAGCCCTGACCGAGATCGCGAGCTCGTCGTGCACCGGGTTGTAGGCCACCGATGTCGCGTCTCCGAAGGCCGCCGTGGTTCTGTAGTAACCAACCATGGCAGGAGAGAGGTCGTCACCGAGTTTCAAGATCTCTACGCCGGCCGTCGATGACGCCACGAACAAGTGCTGCGAGGTACATACATACACACGTAGGCGGAGGGAGGGAGGGAGGGAGGGAGGGAGGGAGGGGTTGAGCTGCTTGTGTCCCCGCTTCCCTATTATAGTAGTACGCCTCTCAATTGATCGTAATGTTAGCGCCCGCTGTGTTTTTTGTGTAAACAAAGGGTACCTAACAGGATATTTGTTGTACAGTAACCGAATAGTAAAAACGCTACTGACAGGCGGATATTTAGAAGTAAAACATAAAAACAAAATCCTATACGATACAGTTAGTCGCTGTTTCTTGAAATTACTAGGGCGGAAAAAGCACCTCTTCTTGCGAGGTATGTACGCAGACGAGGGGAGAGAGGGAGGAGGTGAGCTGGTTTGTGTTCTTCCTACGTTTGTTACCAAAGGATACCCAACATGACACCTGGGGTAATACGCTAGTAAGAAAGCCCCAGGCTGATATCTAGAGGAAATTAAGAAATCCTACAGTTTGTTGCTATCTTGAAATTAGGGCAGAGAAAAACGCCTCTTCTTTCAAGTAAGAATTCCAGTCTGGGTCAGTTTTCCTATTTTTTCACTACGATTGTTAATGGGTTTGCTGTCTTAAGCAACTATTACGGGGTGGGCTAATGTAGTAAATAGGACCTACCGTACACACAAAAACCTATATATTTTCCAATTTGTACGAACCATATTTGGTCCTGTTTACTATGGTCCCCTGTACTAACTGGACAACCGCACCAGGACGCGTGCTATGGTAGAGGTAGCACTTTTTGACTGAATCGTTTTCTGAACGATCGGGCTCCTTAACCCAAATTCGTCGGACTTTCATTTTTGTGACGAATAATGTTACAGAGTATACTTCGGTAATGAAATTTCTCATCCGGCAGCACTTTTATTTTCCTCCAAAAACATTTTTTCGGTGAAGTATGGCGCTCCTTGAGTGAGGAGCTCAGAAAAAACATGGTGTACCTCTACCGTGTAGCATGTGGCACAGCACCATACCAGCGCATAACAAACTGCTGTTATCTCAACTGTTGGTGATGATAATAGTGTTCACTGATGATGTTTCATATATACATCACGTAGCATGCGCGATTGAAGTTGATATTTTACATGTTTGTATGTGTATCACACGTGCGATAGATGGAGTTTCGTATAACACGCAGCCTGATGCAAGGATGTATGTGTCTCTGGGGCTCTGGGGCCAAGTTCACGATCTCACAGCTGAGTGCGACGCCGTTTCAATTTGGACAAAAACAAGAATTATTAATAGCTGAAGAAAACAACTATAAATATAATACGTAAAATACTCAAATAACAAAGAAATGTAACACACAAAGTAAAGCTGACTCTCGTATGCGTGTCACAGACCATACGTGGGCTATGATACGTAAGCACCTGGTACACATTATGCGGGTATTTTTTTGCTGGCGATCCGGGCGTACATCTTGTCAGAGCTGTCTGTGCTTATCGAAGCTACGAATTTAATACCTCGTAGTTTTTTGTCGACACTACGTATATATATATTTTTTTCACCCATATTTCAGATTTCCAAAATAAATTACGACGTACAAATAAATAAATGCAAAACAAAATCGATATACAGGTATGGAAATTTAACGGGGTGCCAAAAACACTTGAAAAGCTTAGTACCAGCATTTAATATTTTTATATATTATGTTTTCCTATTTTCTGACACTTCTTCAGAAACCGAGAAGAAGAAAAAGTGAAAAAAAAGGTGAAAAATAACACGAACAAAAACAACACCCACACCCTTGAGCAGAATTTCCGACCCTAGTTTATCAAAACGCAGCGGGGCACGCACAGCGAAAATGGCAAACAGATAGTGACATTAAAAAGATCGCGGGGGGGCACACGCCAGCGAAAATGGCGACTTTGCCAGGCTAAGGCTTACAAAGAAAGAAAACGACACGCCACTCCTAGGAATGTCAGAATGGAAAACTTTAACCGGAGCGCTGTGATCACAGGAAAAAATAAGCGAAAACCGTTTTTTTTTCGTTTTTTGTCACTTTGTTTTTCACTTGGTTTTAGAGACCCCTCCTATATTTTTTTCGCTCGGGGCGGGTGTACTTCATTTTCATGCATGGCCGTAGTCGTATGACCATAGACTCTGGCATCCCTACAATGCCGGGACGGAGCATGCCCGGTTTTCACCGACCAGGCAGACATTGCTAGCACCAAGCGCGAAGCGCGGTGAGGTGTTGGGCGAGTCGAATGACGGGTGAGCTGCATCCTACTAAGAACCGAAGTTGCAGATATGGGATCAGTTTATCAGGACCATCGAGCTGGCTAAACCACCACGCACAAGACAGCTTGTGAGGCGAACTTGGATATGGATGACAGCTTCAAGGAGTTGATTTAATTTCTGGTCTAGCCACTTCCTGAGACAGCAATGGGAGCATTATGCAACTGCCTCGCGGGTGCCTTACCATATCCACACTACGTGATACGATCATTCCCCTTGTGCGGAGCAACGGTTCTCCACCCCGCACAAACTATCTAACTCGACCGCCAGCTTTGGTGACCGCCAAAACAAAAACAAGATAAAAAAAACGGTACGCTGGTTGTCTAGCTCACGCAGTGAGAGGCGTGTTTTACAGCGTCGTTGCCAACCGACGCCAACCCAACCTATAAATATACCATATATTTATAGGGGGGGGGCGGGGGGGGGGGGGGGGGGGGGGGGGGGGGGGGGGGGGGGGGGGGGGAGGGGAGGGTTACTAAAAAAAGTTGACTCACTGTTTCCTGGGATCACAACGGTCCGGTTGGTTTTCCATTCTGAGCTCTGGGGGTAGGGGGGTGTCAGGGACTCGGATCCTTGTACACCACTCGCTAGAACGCATGCATTCTCAAATAAGAAATCCAGCCTAGAATGAATTTCCTGTTTCTGGTTATTACGGGAGAGAACATTCCAAATTTGGACCAAACTTTGCATAGATGCTCCGAGTACCTTGGAGTAGAGTAAGGAGTATTGGAGATAAAATACTTCCGGTACTTCGCGTACTCGCAGTATTTGGGCTCTATATACTTCGAAATACTGCCCGCACTCGGAGTATTTCGAGATTCTGTACTGCAGATACTGCCACACTCGGAGTATTTCAGGGTCCGATACTGCGGGTACTCCTTTGTACTCGCAGTATTTGGGCCTTCAGTACTGCTCATACTCCAAGCACTCCGAGTATTCAGGCCGCCAGTACTCTAATACTCTCAGTCCTCGGAGTACGAAATGTACTCGATACTCGGAGTATACTCGGAGTGTGATGTATATTGGGAGCATCCATGCATCATTTGACAAACTCGGCCGTCATTACTCCCAGGTTCTGGGAGCATGTGACTGGCGTTTACAGCATTTCAAAATTCACTGATGCTCCCATTATCTGGAAGTATAATTACAGTAGTTCAGAGGGAAAATACTTCTGGTACTTTGTGCACTCGCAGTATTTCGAGGGTTTGTACTGCAGATACTGCCTGTACTCCGAGGGATTTAAATGTTTGTACTCCGGGTATGTATTGTGTGTATACTCGAGGATAAGTACTGCTCATACTCCCAGTACGAGGAGTATTTGGGCCTTCACTACTGCTCATGCTCCAAGTACTCCGAGTATTTAGGCCACCAGTACTCTATTGCTCTCAGTACTCGGAGAAAGAAAAATACTCGATACTCCGAGTATACGTGGAGTATCGAGTATACTGGGAGCATCTATCTGTGAACACAGATGCCCCGAGTATCTTGGAGTAAAGTAAGGAGTATTGGAGATAAAATGCTTCAGGCACTTCGTGTACTCGGAGTATTTCGGGGTTCGATGCTCCTGGATACTGCTCGCACTCGGAGTATTTCGGGAATAAACACTCTCGATACTCCTTGTACTCGGAGTATTTCGGGGTTCGATACTGCGGGTACTCCTTGTACTCCGAGTATTTGGGGCTTCAGTACTGCTCATACTCCAAGTACTCCGAGTATTCAGGCCGCCAATACTCTAATACTCGAAGTACTCGGAGTACGAAATGAACTCGATACTCGGAGTATACTCGGAGTATCGAGTATACTCGGAGCATCTGTGGAAAGGCTTAACTTTATAGCACTGATTGGTACCCGAGTTCAAATCCCACCGTGGTGAGTGGTGAGAGGTTTTGACTTTATTTGAAAAAAACAAATGGAACCAATTGCTGAGAGCGCCTTCGTGGCGTGGGTAGGCGGAATCCGACGCAAGTCGACGAGGGAAGAAATTGCTGAAACCTTCTCGCGATAAAAATGCAAGGCAAGAACCGTAGTGGGGGAGGAGGGAGAAGAGCCTACTTGTGACCCCGGGTCTGAGTTACGACCAGGAAGGAGAGAGAAAGGAAGGGCGAAGATAATAAATGGGATGGACAAAAACAACAAAATAGTAAAGAGGACCAAATATTGTGAGTTAAAATAGATAAATGTATAGGTTTGTGTGTTTACCGTAGGTTACGTATTAACACAATGCACCCCCGGTAAATTAGGCAAATAATAGGTGTCCTGCAACGACGATCACTGTATCGCCAAATTCCATAGTTTCGACAGTTCAACCCCCTCCCTGTGATGGAAAACCGAACGACACCCAGCACACCGAAGCCACCCACAGCAAAATCCGACATTAGGCGTTGCCGATTTTTCATCCTATGAATAGAGAGGGGTGCCAAGACAACCAACAGCACTACTGTCACACATTACTTTGTCCTGCTTTTGTTTGGTTGCTTGATTGATTGTTGATTTGCTTCAGTTATGTTTCCTTTTTCTTATTTTTATTATTTTCGCTTTTTTTCTTTTTTTCTTTCTCTTTTTCTCTTGCATGCACCTGGATTGCTAGCAGGGTAGGTCTTGCCTATCGTATGGGGCATTGCATTGCCTGCTCTGCTTACTGCACTGAGCATAGTAACTCTGTGTCGCAGTTTTGTGACCACAGAACTGGTACCTTTTTAGGATGAAGAATCGGCACGGACACTGGGTGTGCTGGATGTCGACGGGTAGAAAGGAAAGTTTAATGTGAAGAACACACACACACATTACTTTCTTCAGTTAGACTACGCGTATGTGAGTTGTGTGTGTTATCTTCACATTAAACAGTGATGAAGAGAAAAAAAACGAAAAAAACGAAAACAAACTCAAATAAATGAAAATCAAGTGAAACCGAAATGTCAACGTACCGGGTACGACAACCCGACGACACAACAAGCCATACCAAAGCAAACATGTCGGGAGACATGACAATGTCATCAAGCTGTCTGTCTGGCTGTCAAGGCAAACCCAACTGTTTAGACACATGTTCCCAACCCCCCTGGCAGAAAAAGCCTCCTAATATGTGTAGAAACCCCCAACCAGAAATGTACTACTGTACTACTGTAGTTTTGTGGTCACAAAACTACGACACAGAGATACTACGCTCCAGTGCAGTACGCAGAACAGACAATGCAATGCCATACACGACGCACGTGGCCAACACAGCAGGCCACGCAACATGCAACCGCCGCTGGCTTACGAAACTCGCGGCCGAAGGCAGAAAGGCGAGTATTACCGTTTGGCGAGGAGGAGTGGATTCAAGGACGCACAGACAAGCAGACCCAGACCTGTCGGAACCATACCCAGCAGTCACAAAATGTCTGCAGCAAGCTGCACAGTAGTGTGAGGTTTGTACCAACATTATATAGCCCCGACATACCTGTTATACCTACACGTGATCGATGCCAAAATACCACCACCACCACCACCACAACCGCCCACCTGTTAAAAAACAATCTACGGCCCGATCAAAGGAAACAAAGCTCTGATACGGACACACACATATATAAGTACCACTTACATATAGGCGAAAATGCAAGGACGGTTCGTTCGTGTACAAATATGTATACGAAATGGTCTTTACATATACCTTCAGTAGAGGGGGAGGAGGGAGAAGAGCCTACGACTTTGTGACCCCGGATCTGAGTTACGACTAGGTAGGAGAGAGAAAGGAAGGGCGAAGATAATGAATGGGATGGACACACAAAAATAAAAAAAGAGGGGTGGTATATACCCTGTATGCTGAAATCATCTCACTTCTTAGTGCATAGAATAGCGATGGTTTGCAACAGAGAGGGGTCTACATCAGATATGTACGCGTACAACTAACTGACATTTGTAGACGGCTTGACGGCGATGATCTCGAAAGGGCTGTCGGACAGGCTCGCGTAGCCTCCGACCTTGCTCATGGTCAGGGTGCCGCGAGCCGAAGCCACCAGCGCGACCGCACCCCCGAGTACCCGGAGGGATGTCGTGGTGAACGCCATGTTTGTTTGACGCAGGGTGATATCTCCTTTTTTCCCTGTAACTGGCGGGGGCGGGGGGAGAAGCGACACAGAGAAAGGGGACGCCGATACTTTTTTTTTTCTTATTTTTCTTTTTTTCATTTTTCTTTTTGCTTGTTGTATTGCCTGTTGTTGCTTCTCAAGGGGGGCACGACAGCGATGCTACAACCCCTCGCATCATTTGCTTCGTTTACTTTGTTTCACTTATTTATGTTACCGTGATCGCTTTTGCCTTTGTTTCTCCGCCTTCCGTATTTGTCCTAGGACTTTCTTTGGTGGCTTAGCTACGTACGTATTCATTTTGGTTTTGTCATTCCCCGTTCTCTTTCCGGGACTCTCGTGTGTTACACGAGAACGAAACGGAATTGAGTTGGAAGTGCCACGTACCCGTTGTATGGGTGGCGCCCAAGGGAAGGGAGACGGAGGGTGGGGGGGGTCATAGGGAAACCAGGACGGACGAAAGCAGGAAAGAGACGGCAAACAGAGTAGGTGCCAGACCGACTAGCTGGTAGAACCTGCCTGTACTATGGGCACAAACCTGCCTCGGCTGGCCTTCGGTGTGCTCCGGCTGGCTGTCCTATCCTGTCGTTCTCAGTCTTGCTCTGTTGGCGCTGTTTCGGTCCATTTTATTTTCTTTCATTTCATTTGGTTTTTTATTGGAGGTCGCATCTCCTCTGGGAGAAGCACGACACTTTCTTTCTTTTTTTGTCATGCTTTTTATTTGGTTGCTTGATTATTGATTTGCTTCAGTATATTTACTTTTTATTATTTTTTCTTTTCGCTTTTTTCTTTTTTCTCTTTTTTTCTCTTGCATGCACCTGGATTGCTAGCAGGGTAGGTCTTGCCTATCGTATGGGGCATTGCATTGCCTGCTCTGCTTACTGCACTGAGCATAGTAACTCTGTGTCGCAGTTTTGTGACCACAGGACTGGTACCTTTTTAGGATGAAGAATCGGCACGGACACTGGGTGTGCTGGATGTCGACGGGTAGAAAGGAAAGTTTAATGTGAAGAACACACACACATTACTTTCTTCAGTTAGACTACGCGTATGTGAGTTGTGTGTGTTATCTTCACATTAAACAGTGATGAAGAGAAAAAAAACGAAAAAAACGAAAACAAACTCAAATAAATGAAAATCAAGTGAAACCGAAATGTCAACGTACCGGGTACGACAACCCGACGACACAACAAGCCATACCAAAGCAAACATGTCGGGAGACATGACAATGTCATCAAGCTGTCTGTCTGGCTGTCAAGGCAAACCCAACTGTTTAGACACATGTTCCCAACCCCCCTGGCAGAAAAAGCCTCCTAATATGTGTAGAAACCCCCAACCAGAGATGTACTACTACTGTAGTTTTGTGGTCACAAAACTACGACACAGAGATACTACGCTTCAGTGCAGTACGCAGAACAGACAATGCAATGCCATACACGACGCACGTGGCCAACACAGCAGGCCACGCAACATGCAACCGCCGCTGGCTTACGAAACTCGCAGCCGAAGGCAGAAAGGCGAGTATTACCGTTTGGCGAGGAGGAGTGGATTCAAGGACGCACAGACAAGCAGACCCAGACCTGTCGGAACCATACCCAGCAGTCACAAAATGTCTGCAGCAAGCTGCACAGTAGTGTGAGGTTTGTACCAACATTATATAGCCACGACATACCTGTTATACCTACACGTGATCGATGCCAAAATACCACCACCACCACCACCACAACCGCCCACCTGTTAAAAAACAATCTACGGCCCGATCAAAGGAAACAAAGCTCTGATACGGACACACACATATATAAGTACCACTTACATATAGGCGAAAATGCAAGGACGGTTCGTTCGTGTACAAATATGTATACGAAATGGTCTTTACATATACCTTCAGTAGAGGGGGAGGAGGGAGAAGAGCCTACGACTTTGTGACCCCGGATCTGAGTTACGACTAGGTAGGAGAGAGAAAGGAAGGGCGAAGATAATGAATGGGATGGACACACAAAAATAAAAAAGAGGGGTGGTATATACCCTGTATGCTGAAATCATATCACTTCTTAGTGCATAGAATAGCGATGGTTTGCAACAGAGAGGGGTCTACATCAGATATGTACGCGTACGACTAACTGACATTTGTAGACGGCTTGACGGCGATGATCTCGAAAGGGCTGTCGGACAGGCTCGCGTAGCCTCCGACCTTGCTCATGGTCAGGGTGCCGCGAGCCGAAGCCACCAGCGCGACCGCACCCCCGAGTACCCGGAGGGATGTCGTGGTGAACGCCATGTTTGTTTGACGCAGGGTGATATCTCCTTTTTTCCCTGTAACTGGCGGGGGCGGGGGGAGAAGCGACACAGAGAAAGGGGACGCCGATACGACGAGAGTGACAGATAGGGGGGGGGGGGGGGGG